>WBNM01046202.1:7776-28893 GCA_013399055.1 Ramphastos sulfuratus | reverse complement strand
ATTATATATTATATATATATAAACCAAATAGCATAATAATATATATAACAGTAAGTAATGTCTAAAGTGAAGATATCCCACTCTTGGGCAGTTACCTTGATGTGCTCACAAACAAACTCTTCACCTCTGACATGGCACATTTATAGATTTCAGTACGTTGGTGCTGCTGCAGTTTTGTGCTGGTGTCCCACTGGCTGCCTTTCCTGTGTGGTTTGGTTTTACATGGTAGGCACTGGCACGTCTGAAAGAGAAGCGTGGTTCAGTTCTGAGAGATGCTAACATTCCCTCAGTTTTCTCTAGTTTCAGTGAGAACAAAAACAGTGGAGTTAGCTGAGTAGGGTGACCTTGTTCGTGTTTATCAGTACGTAAAGGTGAGTGCCAGGAGGCTGGAGCCAGGCTTTGCTGGGTGATGCCCAATGACAGGACAAGGGGCAGTGGTGGAAGTTGAGGCATAGGAAGTTCCATGGAAACATGAAGGAAAATTTCTTCCCTGTGAGGATGACAGAACATTGTAACAGGCTGCCCAGGTGGGTAGTGAAATCTCCCTCTCGGGAGATATTCAAGACCTGACTGGATATGTTCCTGTGTGATCTGCTCTGGGTGATCCTGCTCTGTCAGGGGGGTTGGGCCAGGTGAGCCTTTGCAGTCACTTCCAGCCCCTGATATTCTGTGATTCTGTGATCTAGAACCAGCTCATTGTTGACCTTTGAAATAAATGTGTTGTGCAGCTTCATTTGTAAGGTCACAGACCCAAGGCACTCAGTCCACTTCTTCTTGTCGATTTGTAAGTTTAATTTTTGACACCATTAAGAACAATCAGGAACTTCTCATGGAAACAGTGACACTTGACAGGAACTCACAACGCTTCAGAAAGCAGAAATTCATCCAAATAGGTTTTAGTAGCAATAGCACAACATTTTTTTTTTTTGTATGAATAAATAAAACTTCTTGTAGAGACATGAGAGATTATTCTATTTTGCATGATGCAAATAAAACTGTCCTCACAAAACTGTAATCTCACACAATTTATGGTAGTTTCCCATAAATTACATGAGTATATTGGAAGCTTGTTAATAATTAAAAGTCTTTTACTTTTTCGTCTCTCAAATAAGTATTAGAGCAAATAATTTCCAGTCTTCATCTGACATGACATCTAACCAATACAGGCATCACAAAATAAATAATTGATGAAAAATATTTATTTAAAGAGCTGTAATTTACCTTTCATTTACCATATGCCATTCATCCAAGTATCAATATAAAATATTCATTAGAGAAACTCATTAAAACAAACTTCTATACAATGAGGTGACGGCCCAACAAAAAAACATCAATCATCACTGGGATTTAACTTGTTATTAGTCCATATACATAAAGTAATATTTCAAAGTAAAATAAATAAAGAAAGAAAGGAATATTTTCACATTTACCCTGGAATCACCAGGGCTATGTTCAAGTCTTTTCTTCACCTGTTTCCTGAGACCCAAGTGGTCCATGACAGTACACAGAGATCTAATTTATTACTGATGAATAAATCTGATGCAAAAATTAATGGCAAATCTATAGCTAGTCTTAATGGAAGAATAGCCAGGCCTGTAAGGATCTTGGAGCTTGGCATCAAAGACCTCCGTGCATGCATTGCCAGCAGGGCAATTACTCCTGCATGTGTGCAACTAGGGGTTAATGGAAGGGTACAAAGCATTAAAGCAGTGCAGGACTCCTCTCGCTGAAAAAGAAAGAATCACAGAATGTTAGAGGTTAGAAGAGATCTCCAGAGATCATCAAAAGTCCTCAGAGAAGGAGACTTCACAACCTCTCTGGGCAGCCTGCTCCAGGGCTCTGTCACCCTCACTGTAAAGAAGTTTCTCCTCATGTTGAGCAGAAACCTTCTATGCTCCAGTTTGTATCCATTGCAACTTGCCTTATTACTGTGCACCACCAAAAAGAGCTTGGCCCCCTCCACTTGACATCCGCCCCTCAGATACTGATAGACATGGATCAGATCCCCTCTCAGCCTTCTCTTCTCCAGACTAAATAGCCCCAAGGCTCTCAGTCTCTCTTCTCATTCCTAAAACACTGTTTTGACACTGGTTCAGGTTAAGGAGTTGATGTACATATGATTAAACCCTGGAAAGAGGATATGCCACCAACATCCTCCAGTCAAAGATAACTGCCTTGTCTGAAAATTCTTTTGGGTGAACAAATAACATGACTTCAGGTTTAACTTCAGATCAGTTAGCACATCTACAAGATTAGCCTTCCATGTACCTCACTCCTAGACATAGATTCTTCCATATTAGAAAGTTCTTGATGATTTTAGAGGTCTTTTCCAACCTTAAAGGTTCTGTTAAATACCTGCTTCATATTGATCGCATTTTACAGAATCACAGAACTGTCAGGGCTGGAAGGGACCTCAAGGATCATCCAGTTCCAACTCCCCTGCCATGGGCAGGGACACCTCACACTAGATCAGGCTGCCCAGAGCCACATTCAGCCTGGCCTTAAAAACATCCAGGGATGAGGCTTCCACCACCTCCCTGGGCAATCTATGTCAGTCTCTCACCACCTTCATGGGGAAGAACTTCTTCCTAAGATCTAATCTCAATCTCCCCTCCTCCAGCTTGGATCCATTCCCCACAGGCCTATCACTCTCTGACACCCTACAAAGTCCCTCCCCAGCTTTCTTGTAGCCCACTTCAGATACTGGAAGGCCACAATAAGGTCTCCTTGGAGCCTTCTCTTCTCCAGGCTGAACAGCCCTAACTCTCTCAGTCTGTCCTCACAAGCAGAGCAGCTCCAGACCTCTGATCATCCTCGTGGCCCTTCTCTGGACACCTTCCAGCACCTCCAGATCTTTCTTATACAGGGGGCTCTAGAACTGGATGCAGTGCTCAGTTATGCTGCTGATCTGTCATTAAACCTTCTAACAAAATTAACTGAGTTTGTTGCACACGAAACATCTGGAGCAATGTTTTATTTCTTGTCAACCATTTACAGGAAACACCTGTCTAGGTGGAGTAATTTTGTACAGGGACAACATGAATCCATCTGTTGTGGAAACACACATCACAGTTGTCACATTAAAAGGAAGATCAACAAACACAGAAAGCTTAAATGCCTTTGCAAGGTCAGACTTCTGAAATCCACCACAAAAATTCATGCTTCCAAACCTTACCACTGCAGTCTGATTTCAGACTGAATAAGACCTCCTTTTGCTCTTCACATTGCTCTTTCAATTATTGTATGGTGAAATACTGTGAAAATCAGCTACATCATTAGGAGATTAACAGTATTGACGTGGCTCTTCCTAACCACCTGTCAAAAATTGTGCCTTGAAAGGCTTGTAGGATGAAGAGAATGCATGGAAGTAGAGCCAGGTATAGCTGGCAGTTAGGACTGGAACCCTCCCAAGCACACATAAGACACAAGGAGTAGAATACTGTATTTGTTGAGAAGCAAATGTCATTTGAGAAGCAAATGTCATTGAGAAACAAATTTCTGTCATGATTTCTGACAGAAATATTCCTAATTTGTGGAATTTTCCTAGTGTTTCTTTCCTTCAAGGTATTGGTACAAGGTGTACTACACATTTATAAATTTTATTTGGAAGAAACGAAGGAAAATCTCCAATATCTAAACCGGACACATGGCCATCAAGACAGAATTCCTTCCTTCCTTCCTTCCTTCCTTCCTTCCTTCCTTCCTTCCTTCCTTCCTTCCTTCCTTCCTTCCTTCTTTCCTCCCTTCCTCCCTCCCTTCCTTCCTCCCTCTCTCCCCTCCTCCCTTCCTCCTTCCCTCCCTTCCTCCCTTCCTTCCTTCCTCCTTTTCCTTGTTTCCTTCCTCTCTTCCTTCTTCCTTCCCTTCTTCCCTCCCTTCCTCTCTCCCTCCCTCCCTTCTTCCCTTCTTCCTGCCTTCCCTTCCTCCCTTCCTTCCTCCCTCTCTTCCTTTCTCCCTTCCTTCTTCCCTTCCTTCCTCTCTCCCTCCTTTCCTTCCTCTCTTCTTCCCTCCCTTCTTCCCTCCCTTCCTCCCTCCTTTCCTCTCTCCCTTCTTCTTTTCCTCCCTCCCTCCCTCCCTCCCTGCCTTCCTGCCTGCCTTCCTTCCTGTCATCCAAATGCCTTCCAAATGCCTTCCTTTCTTCCTTCCAAATTCCTTCTATCCAAATTCCTTCCTTCACTCCAAATGAATTCCTTCCAAATTCCTTCAGAATTATTTTCTTCTGAAATATTTACTTCTTTCCATCCAAATTCCTTCCTTCCACTGGAAAACATCATTGAGGCTATAAAGCAAGGCTGCTTCTTCAAGTGAGAAAAAAAAATAATTAGTAGAAATTAAAAAAAAAAAGTCAAAGAGTAAGATTTTTTTTTTTTTTTTAAGTGGGAGATTCCTGCTTCAACGAATATTATGATAGGGGCTATAGGGAAACTTTACATGAGCAAAGATCAAGAATCATACATGACAGTGCCCTAAAATGTCCTCTGTGTCACCCAGTCCTGTCCATTATTATGGTGAGCAGCTAAAAGTTCATCTGTCCTCTTTACCAATTCATGTGCTCCCCACTGCATCTTCTTTTGATCACGGAGCTGTGGAATCTTTCCCACTCTATTAAAACTGAATGTTTTGTGTCTCCTTAAGTACATTCTGAATTATGGATGTCCCCTTCACATGGGTTAAGATGAAAATTCATCAGGAAATGTAAAAAATAAAAACAAAAAACCCAAGGTTTTGAGCACCCTAGAAGTACTCTGGAAGGGATTTTGGGACTGAGATGTCTAGGAAGGAATTCAGGAAGGAATTAATGAATTAAGGAATGAAGGAATTCAGGAAGGAAGGAAGTAATTCAAGAAGGAATTTAGGAATTCAGGAACTCAGGAAGGAAGGCATTCAGGAAGGAAATTAGGAATTCAGGAACTCAGGAAGGAATTCAGGAAGGGTTTCAGGAATTCAGGAAGGAATTCAGCAATTCAGGAAGGAAGGAATTCAGGAAGGAAGAAAGGAAGGAACTCTGTCTCAGTGGCCACATATCCCTCTTAGATATTGGGGATCTTTCCTCTTAATTTCTTTTAGTCTTGTCTTCCAAATAAAATGTAAAAATGTGTAGTAAACCTCATACTAATACCTTGAAGGAAGCACCACCAGGAACATGGGGACAAGAGAATGAGGAAGGGTTTGTGAGGGTCCCTTGCACAGCCAAAGTCACGTTGAGACATACAAAGCCAAAAGCAGGATAAGAAGACAAACAACTCTTGCAATCCCTGTTTGCATGTCAAGGGGTCTCAGAAGAGACCATGGGGCTTATGCCTTACATGCTCCTGTTTGCAGGAGGGTGAGAGAGCTCCTTGATCTTGTGAGGGACAAGCGGAAAATCATGCTGGAAGCTTCAGAGGAGTCAGTGGTACCACATGTGCTGGACTTCCACAAGAGAGTAAGTAGGTTTACGGCCTTAGCGCACCATAATAACCTTGCTGAAACACAGCAAAAGCAGAAAATCTGCTATGATTGACAAGTTAAGGCTTAGACATATGAGGTGGGGCAAAAGGTCGTAGTTCTGATCCCAGCTTGGCAGGAAAACTGTAAACAGACTAGGAGGGACCATTTAACAGCATTAGACAGGTCAACAATATTATCTACATCACACAGCTTCCAGAGAGATAGCGGAAGAGAGGGCGCCACAGCTCTGAGGTCGGGAAGCTCTAGCAAAGGCAGGAATACTCCTCACGACAGGTTGGCACACTGCGCGATGGAGGCAACGTTCAGCACGGATTTAACAGGGACAGAAAACCATCTGTGGTGGAGGGAATGATTTCCCCACCTCATGCTGTATCCCTCAGGGCAGTCAGGAGGACAGTGGTGCCAAGTTCTGTGACTGCTGTGCTGCAGACAAGCTAGGGCAGAACCCAGCAGTAAAGCGTTGGGTGAGGCTTGGCTCCTCGAGAGGTACAATTAGAGAATTGTAATAGTTTGACTGTGTAGCTACATCTTATGGGCTGGACCTCATGTCTGAACCATCTTTGACTTCTCGTATGTGACGACATTCGCAGCTATTTGCCTTGCTACACCAACTAATGCAAAGATCTTTTCAGTCTACTATACTTAATGTGTTGGTGAGCATGAGTTATTGCAGCTGAATGTTGGCAGCCAGCTGAAGATGAACCAGCAGTGTGCTCAGGTGGCCAAGAAGGTCAACAGCAACCTGGCCTGGACCAGCAGTGGTGTGGCTATGAGGACCAAGAGCATTCCCCTTTACTCAGCCAGACCTTGAGAAGTGGGTTTGGTTTTGGAGCCCTCACTCCAAGAAGGAACAGGTCCAGAGAAAGGCAACAAAGGACGACTCTGGAAAACAGGGCTGGGGAGAAGAGCTGAGGGAGCTGGGGGTGTTGAGTCTAGAGAAAAGGAGACTGAGGGGAGGCCTCATTGCTCTCCACAATTAGCTGATAGGAGGTTGGAGTCAAGTGGGGGTTGGTCTCTTCTCCCAGAACAAGTGACAAGTGACAGGATGAGAGGAAATGGCCTCAAGTTGCACCAGGTCAGGTTTAGTTGGATATGAGAAGAAAATTCTTTACTGAAAGGGTTCTCAACCACTGGCACGGGCTTCTCAGGGACATGGTTGAATGCCTACCCCTGCAAGTGTTTCAAAGAGGCAGAAATGTGGTGCTGAGGCCCATGGTTTAACCTCAACCTTGGTAGGGTTAGACAATGTTGGACTCAATGATCTTAAAGATCTTAAAGGACTTTTCCAACCAAAACAATTCTGTGATTCTATAACTGACAATTTCTTTGTGGCTCTTTATCAGACCAAGGTCACACAGGTTAGTTTAGATAAAGGCATAGACTGATGTGACTACCTGCACTTCTGAGCAGAAGATGTGTTGGTTCCTCAACATGGAAGTGGACAAAATCATTTGTATCACCTTTGCTACATCTTAAACATATGTATGAGCCATCGAGAAATTCATTGTACTACCTGTGTCTGCCCCCAAGACTGAACTGGGGATATCAAAATGAATTCTCTGAATTTCAACTGTCTCAGTTTCCCCCCGACCCGCTCTGCTCTGCGCAGAGAACTAAACACCGTGAATGGATTATGAAGTACGAAGTAATCATTCAGAGGAAAAGAAAACAAAAAAAGACATTATGTGAGCTTCTCAACTGATAGAAAGTGAGACCAAATGTCTGGTGTTACAGCATTACCTTCAAAAGCAAAGGAGGAGAGAAACTTTTCCTGATAACTGCCCTTTCTCAGACGTGCAGAGCGAGCTCTGTATTTGTGATGCCTGTGCCTAATGCATGGTTTAGCTCCAGACCTGGTAGAAATAGGTAATGGTTAGGCTCAATGATCTCAAAGGTCTTTTCCAACTGAAATGGCTCTGTAATTCTATGATAAGTCATCTCTCAACTCAAAATATCTTTCAGCTCATGAAAGCATTTCAAGATGTTGCCCATATCTGTAATGGGATTGAAAATAATGAGTGTTTCCTTGAAAAAGAACCTGTGTACAGAGGGATTTCTGTGTTTTCCGTAAATAAGAATATTGCATGAGGACAACATTACAGTCTTTGGCCTGCACCACGTTTCACATGGTTTGCCATACTTATAAGGACCTTTTATACTCTCTTGGCTTATTTTATTTAGAGAATCTGCAACTTTTTGTGATTTCAATCAGTTCTCATATGCCTGCCTTCTTCAAGTAGTAGGGATAATGCTTTTATTAGATGTGCATTCAAATTGCTTCTCACAGTGCAGATCTCCTCACAAAAGATTAATTTAGGAGAACAATTTTTAGTCATTCCTTAATTCTGCGAGGAATCTATGACAAATGTTCTTTCAGGAGATGATCTCTGCTGTCATTCTACTGTCAGGAATAAATTAAATAAAGTCTCATCTCACTCGTAGCTTCAGTCCTCTCTTTTCTAACTGCCATTAATAATGTTGAGAAGGATTCATGGAGTGCAAAAAATAATTTCAACCCTCTGGAAACACTTTTTTTAACTGTAAGAAACAACTTCACATATGAAGAAGGAGTGGATTCTTTATGCAGGTCTTTCAGATTCTTCTGCTGCAGCTGTGAAACCAATCACTGAGGTAGCAATGACAGCTCTAATGACCTCATTTCTTCCTGCTGGTGAATGCTCCCACTGTTGTCTTTTTGGTGCAACACAACTATAGACCTTCAGTGACCAGTACCATATTAAGCTAGAAGCCATGAAGGACAGCTATAACATGGCCCAAGAATACCTCTGGGGAAGACAGGACTTAACCATCCACAGCTATGAGCTGTGTTGTGAGACCACCTGAGACAACCAGCAGTAAGGTCAATACAACGCCAAGCCTGCAGCTGCAGTCTAGCCCTCCCCAGAAGGGGTCAGCTGTTCCCATTTGGCAGTAAACTACTGGCACTGCACTGTAAGCCAGTTGCCAAGCTTGCCTGTGTGCCCCTGTTACCTGCCCTAATACAGAGAAGAGCACGGCATTCCTTGAGACCTGCTCCAAGAGCTAAGCTGAATGTTTCCTGGGACAACCAGTCACAAGCAGTGGCAAAATGTCAGAGAATTTGTTGGTAGTGTTTAGTGTGGTAAAGGAGGATCAAGAGAATTAAGGGGAAAAGAACAGAATTGTTAATGTTAGAAAGGAAATCAAGTGCATGGGCAGGAAGCACTCCTTAGGAGGGATCTTACTCATTGTCTCACATAAGCTTTCTCATTCTTCACAGACTCCCAGTGTAGTGCTGTGCCTTCTGGCTTCCCATACCATGTTTGCAGGCTACACAAATGATTCTAGACACACAGGCAAACCAGACCTGTTCAGTGACTAATTAGATTTTCCATTCTGTCAGTGCCCATGGGCAAGGAGTGCTCATTTATTCCAAAATGTTCTTCACAGATGCTGCACAAATCAACAACACAAAGAAGCACAGGCTGTCTCTATCTTCATAGTTTGGCTTTCTAATGTTTTTTGCCAGGCTAAGGAAGAGCTCACCTGCAACTGCAACAAGCAGGGAAAGCATTAGAGGCTGTGGATAATGAGGAGAAGGAGTATGGCCCCACTGGGATGTTGCAAGGAAGCCAAGCTGTTAGCCAGAGATACCATATGGGTTTTGCTGAGCACCGTGATCTTGAATTCCACTTGCAAAGAGGTTTTCACTGTGTGTGCCAGAATTTTCATTGAAGTCATCTTCATACTTTGTCCAGGCAGATAGGGGCCCAAAGTCCTCCAGACCTCTGGGTAACTTGGCAAACTCTCCATTTCTGCACCGTGGTGAGGCCAGGTGCTGACCCCAATGGCTCAGAGGCAACCCTTGCAACCTCTGCAGGGGAGACTGTCCTGGGATCACTTCCTCAGCAGTAGAAGACTGGGGAGAGAGAAATTTTGAAAGCAAGCAGGTGTGAGGAAACACACAATAATGTCAAAAAGAGACAAATTACTCCAGAACTTTACCTTGGTGTTTTTCTTGTTGGTTTGTTTTTGTTTTGTTTTGTTTTTTCTTCTTTTCTATTCTGCTAGTTCTAAGGCACAACGCCCCTTCCATATCCTTTTCCACAGCTACCACTGAGCACTAGACAGGTCCTTTTAAAACGTGTTTTGACTGCTTCTTTTTCTGTATAACCTTCTGCAGAGCATATCTTGCAGAAGACATCATGTGCACTTGCTCTGAGTACATTTTGAGGCACTCAAAGGCTGGTACTTCACAGCTTTGGCTTCTCCATGCTGTGTGTTGAAATCGCCCTCACTAGGTTTTCTGACTGCAGAAAACTGTGTTTTTACCTCAAAAAAAATGAAAGAGATTTACATGAGTACTGTCCCTATAGGAGTACTGTCCCTTGTTTTTTACTTTCCCAGTGGGCCAGAGACCCTTGCAATGTAATTTGGTTTTCAAACTCACCTCTTGTCCCTGTGTGAGATCACAGAATCATAGAATCATAGAATGGTAAGGTTGGAAGGGACCTCAAGGATCATCCAGTTCCAACCCCCTGCCATAGGCAGGGACACCTCCCACTAGCACAGGTCACTCAAGGCCTTCTCCAACCTGGCCTTGAACACCTCCAGGGAGGGAGCAGACACAACCTCCCTGGGCAACCTGTGCCAGTGCCTCACCACCCTCACCATAAAGAACATCCAGTCTAAATCTTCCCTCTACCAGTTTAAACCCATTGCCCCTTGTCCTGTCATTGCAAGACTTTGTAAATAGTCCCTCCCCAGCCTTCCTGTAGGCCCCCTTCAGATACTGGAAGGCTACTCTAAGGTCTCCTGGAAGCCTTCTCTTCTCCAGGCTAAAGAGCCCCAACCCTCTCAGCCTGTCCTCATAGCAGAGCTGCTGCAGCCCTCTGATCATCTTCATGGCCTCCTCTGGACCCGCTCCAACAGTTCCATGTCCTTCCTGTGCTGGGGGCTCCAGAACTGCACACAGGACTCCAGGTGGGGTCTGAGGAGACCAGAGTAAAGGAGCAGAATCCCCTCCCTCACCCTGCTGGCCACGCTGCTCTTGATGCAGCCCAGGACTCGGTTGCTGTCTGGGCTGCATGCGCACACTGCAGGCTCATATTGAGCTTTGCATCAACCCAGACACCCAGGTCCTTTTCCTCAGGGCTGCAATGAGGGCTTCAATCATAGAATGGTTTAGGTTGGAAGGCACCTGTAAGGATCGTCTAGTCCAACCATCTCCAGCAGGCAGGGATATCTTCAACTAGGTCAGGTTGCTCAAACAATCTTTGCTTGTGTTTCATGTTAGCATTTCTACACACAAAAGCAATGAAGATGCTGGGTTTAGGGAAGACTCTTAGTATTTTCGATGTCTCTGGAACTTGGTTAGAAATTGTCATATTCCCTCTCTAGGTTTGATTGAATGTAATTTGGTTTCACCAACAGGTTATTCAGATAGGTTATTAAAGAACCACAGAATGTTAGAGGTTGGAAGGGACCTCCAGAGATCATCAAATCCAACCCCCCTGCCAAAAGCAGGATAACCCAGGGTGGTCTGCATAGTAACAGATGTGGGAGGGTTTTGAAAGTCTCCAGAGGAGACTCCATAACATCTCTGGGCAGCCTGCTCCAGGGCTCTGTCACCCTTACTGTAAAGAAGTTTCTCCCCAAGTTGAGCAGAAACCTTCTATACTCCAGTTTGTATCCATTACTCCATGTCTTATTGCCGTGCACCACCAAAAAGAGCTTGGCCCCCTCCATTGACACCCACCCCTCAGATATTGAGAGACATTGGCCAGATCCCCTCTTAGCCTTCTCTTCTCCAGACTAAACAGCCCCAGGGCTCTCAGTCTCTTCATAGCAGAGATGCTCAAGTCCCACAGTCATGCTCGTGGCTCTCTGCTGGACTCTCTCCAGCAGGTCTCTGTTTGTCTTGAACTGAGGAGCCCAAAACTAGACACAGTATTCCAGATGTGGTCTCAGCAGGAGAGAGAAGAATGGGAGAAGAACCTCCCTAGACATGCTGGACACATTTTTCTTGCTGCACCCCAGGATACCATTGTCCCTCTTGGCCACGAGGACACATTGCTGTCTTCGATACTCTGGTTGGTGTAACATCAGTTTTGTTATTTATATTCAGGGAGAACCACCTAAAAGAGTCTTAGTGACATCCATGAACCACCATGAGGATCAAACCTACTTCTACACATCCTCTTTGTCTATCACTTTCTGTTAACTCATTTGGAAAAAAAAAAAAAAGCTAATTTTCATTCTTGCAGGAAATCAGTTCATCTATCCCACAGCATTTCCCTCTTCCCCAGCATATGTTCAATGTGTTGCCTATGTTTTTAAGTGCAGAGAAAGAGCTGTGTGGCCTTCATGCTGTTTTCCTTAAAATATAAAAGCTGTAATTACAGTCCTGCAAACTTATTTTTACAGTTAAGTTTTATATAAATTGATTTTGGTTTATAAGTCTTTTATAGCTAGGAATTTTAAGTCCATATGCTTGCCTGACCTCTTATGCTATGTTGTAATCTTCTTTATACTAAGGTTTTCAGGTTATCCCTTCTGTTGGAATATTTACTGCATTTCACAAAGTCTTCACTCATGGTTGCAAGGACTTTTTTCTTGGTTCAAAGTCATCCAGTACCAGAAAGTGAGCTGTCATAGAGCCATAGAATGGTCTGGGTTGGAAGGGACCTCCAAAGGTCATCCAGTCCAACCCCCCTGCAGTCAGCAGAGACATCTTCATCTAGATCAGAGCCCTGCCCAGAGACCTGTCCGGCCTCACTTTGAATAGCCCCGAAGTGAGGCTCGACAGAAGCTGTCACACAGAAGGAGCTGGTTGAATATAAAGCCTGAGATGTATTCAGGAATCTCCTGAATGTTGAAAATAGAATTTACCTACAGAACAATGGGAGAGACCCCAGCTCTGCAGAAACTATCCCTGGTTCTTTCAGTGCATCCAGGATTTCACATCATGTCTTGTTCTTCCCTGAGGATAAACAAGCTCACCTGGTCTTAAAATCAAACAATCTAGTCTTAGTCTTCAAATTAGTAGGAGTGGGAGAGCACATATTCTGCTGTCTGAGGGTAGGGAAAAGTAGAAGTGGTGTGAATTCTAGCTGTAGCTCTTTTAAAAATGTATGAAATTTTAAAATATGAATAGGAGCTAACATAGCTTTTTATGTTCTGCTAGAAAGAAGAGCTACAAAGAAGTCATGAAAATGTGCTACTTGGAGAAAAGTCTTTAAAACAAAAATCTCTTTCTGTATTCTCCTCTTGCAAATAGCCTGCTAGAACTCATACAGGATTTATAGGACCTTGGGCCAAAACAAACAAGAGAGAAGCTGCAACGTGAATAAATGCAAAAGATTCCTCTGTAGAATCCGTCAGCTTGCAATTTCGTGATGGACCACTGTGCTGGTTTGAACTAATTGGAATATTTTAATAGAGAAAAATTATATTATAAGCTGTGAAAAGGAAACAATGGTGATGTCTACTTCACTCATAGGCTTGCTGTGATGTTTAAAAAACGTACTCAAAATAAAAGATAAGACTGTCTCGAGCTGGCAGTCAGTGTCTCTGGGGCACAGCGTCTCGGGCGGTCTAGCTTCTGGCTTCTCCTCTCTGCTGAGTAACCTCACTAACCACTTTCCTTCTAATCCCCCCTGGCTGATCCTCAAAATTCTCCTTGCGTGTAAGGCAAACCTTGGGGTAAGGTATAGGGNGTTGCAGCACAGGAGGTTCCAGCTCAACACAAGGGGGAACTTGATGTCCCTGCTGACCACAGTGGGGTTGCACTGGATGATAGCTGGAGATCCCTTCTTGCTCAAACAATTCTATGATTCTCTGATTCTCTGACTCCACCTAGGCTGGTGCTAACCCATGGCCCTCAGTACCACATCTCTGCCTCTTTGAAACACCTCCAGGGATGGGGTTCAACCACCTCCCTGGGCAGCCTGTGCCAGTGGTTAAGAACCTCTGCGGTGAAGTTTCTTCTCATAACTGACCTAAATCTTACCTGGTGCAACTTGAGGACCTCTCTTCCTACCACTTGTTACTTTCAAGAAGAGATCAATCTTAACCTGGCTCCAATCTCCTTTCAGGGAGTTGTAGAGAATGAGGTCTCCCCCTCAGCCTTCTTTTCTCCAGACTAAGCAAGCCCAGTTCCCTCAGATGCTCCCCACCAGCCCTTTTCTCCAGATTCCACCAGCTTCACTGCCCTTCTCTGGACCTGCTCCAGGCCCTCAATGTCCTTCTTGTAGTGAGGGGCACAAAACTGAACCAAATATTTGAGGCGTGGGCTCACCAGTTCAAGGTCTAGGAAGACAACCCCTGCCCTGGTCCTGCTGGTCACACTGTCACTGATCTAGGCCAGGATGCTGGTGGCTTTGTTGGCCACCTGGGCAAGAAAGTCAAGAAAGTCAAGAAGTTTCTTCTCATATCCAACCTAAACCTGACCTAGTGCAACGTGAGTCCACGCCCTCTCATCCTATCCCTTGTTTCTTGGAAGAAGACACCAACCCCCACCCAACTCCAGCCTCCTTTCAGGGAGCTGTAGAGAGCCAGAAGGTCTCCCCTCAGCCTCCTTTTCTCTGTACTAAACAACCCTAGTTTCCTCAGCTGCTCCTCACCAGACCCTTCACAATCTTTGTTGCCCTTCTCTGGATGCACACTGTTGCCTCATTTCGAGCAGCCCCCCAGCATTTTTGTATCCTCTTTTGCAGGCAGATGGGGGACAGGTAGATGTTCTGATTAAGGCACAAAACTGGATGTACAAGACAACTGTAGTAAATATTGGTTATATTTCATGAGAACTTCAGGTATGACCTTGGATAAACATTTAATCAATCTGCCTTGAGTTTCCATATCTGAAGGTCCTACGGCACCTGAATTTTGACCACAGGCACATTTAACAATATTTTAGGTCATTTTATAGATCTTTTTTTCCCTTTTAATTAATTTTTAATTAGTCTCAAATGTCAGGAACTTAGAGAGCAAAGGCCTTGATCAACCTGGTCTAGTGGAAGGTGTCCCTGCCCATGCCAGAGACTTAGAATTAGATGATCTTTAAGGTCACTTCCAACCATTCTATGAACCTATGAAAAGTAGAGAGTTAGGGATAGTTGATCAGTTCCCTGGAGAAGAAAACAGGGATGAAATATAGAATCATAGAATCAAGAATGATAAGGTTGGAAGGGACCTCAAGGGTCATCTAGTTCCAATCCCCTGCCATAGGCAGGGACACCTCCCACTAGTACAGCTCACTCAAGGCCTCATCCAATCTCCAGCGAGGGAGGAACCACAACCTCCCTGGGCAACCTGTGCCAGTGTCTCACCATCCTCACTGGAAAGAACTTCCTCCTGACATCCAGTCTAAATCTCCCCTCTGCCAGTTTAAACCCATTGCCCCTTGTCCTGTCATTACAAGACCTTGTCAACAGTCCCTCCCCAGCCTTCCTGTAGGCCTCCTTCAGATATTGGAAGGCTACTACAAGGTCACCTTGAATCCTGGTTCTGGGCTATTCCAGAAGTGCAGACAGGAAGGGGGAAAATAGTAGGAAAGCACTGTAGATGCTGAAGGGTAAACAATAGAATAAGAGCAGAATGAAAAGAATAGACAAGAATTAAAAGGCATCTTCAGGGGCAAAGTAATTTTTTGGAAGGCTGGTGAAATTCCCCTGGGGTAGTTAAGGACAGAAGTCTTCTCTGCATTCAGGGAATCAGACATGGATGTGTCTATGGATAGAGCTGTCTGTAAAATGAAGAGAAAGTCTCTTCCCCACAGTTAGGACACTGAGAAATTTTAATTCTCAGGATGCATGCTGCAGGACCAATGTGACTAACAGCCAAAGGAACTCTGTATTCCTGGGTGTGTTCAGCTGATGTGATTCTTAATCAAGATACCCTGGAAGTCATTTTGGAGCAAGTAAGTAATTAATTAACACAGGGTTGATTAAAAAGTTGATTTGACATAAATTAAAGCAAAGATACACAAAAGTAGGACAGTAGGTACAGTTGTGATTTCAGAAAGATCTACCTTGATGTGGGAATTGAACTGGAAAGTCAGGTGCATTGGAAACCTTGAATATAATTAAGCTGATCTACAGTTCTGTGACTCTGAGCTCGAGAACTTGAGGCCTGAAGCTTTTCCAGGTGAAAAGTCAAGAGACCTTCCAAAGAGGAGATGGAAGCATGCATAGCCACCTCAAAACCTGTGCAACTAGAGCATCAAGTGGCGGAAACAGATGTGCTAATGGAGACAGTGTTTTGAAGTCAAGCTGAGGTGGAGCTTGCCAGCAGGTATGAGGTGTCTGCAGTGTACTAGGAGCATGGTTCTCACCATGCTGCCCCAACTGGAAGACTCTCCAAGGTTTGCTGTGAGCAGCCGATTCAGAACTGCCTTCCCCCCCCAACTCCAAGGCACTCAGGACCAATTTCACACTACTGTTACTTGGCCCAATGTTGCCTTTTGGATTAAGTCTCTCCCCCAACTTTCTGATTTTCTCAGGAAAAGTTGATCATCCCTGCTGATTTTTCCTCTGCTGTTGCTTCCTTTAGGATACTTTTAGTTTCAGCTAACCCTTGAATGATGGCAACAGGAACCATAGCTGTACTGTTATGAATAGTTCCCTCTTACCAGCTCTGACTCATTTTCGTAGCTCCAAAGCAGTGATCACCCCATGGTAACCAGCTATAACTCTTCCAGCCAAGCCTTCTTCAGTTGACTTCCCCAAATAGATATGTATCAATAAGCCACGAATAATACTAAGATGAAAGAAGAGTTACTTCAGATGAAACATTTTAATGATTATTCCCAGCTGAGGAACTGGAAATAAGTTGTCTGTTACTATGTTGTACTGGGAACTGTAAGGACACTCCTATCTCACTGCTCTACCAAGGAGTAAGACTCTGATGGCCTCCTAGCAGCCTTGCAGCAGAACTTAGGCTAAGTGGATTTCAGATAGAGCTCAGTAACTCTGTGAAAGGAATTGTACAGTCTGTGAGTTTGAAGGCAAGATCCAAAATGTCTTTTCCAGTCATATGTTTCTAGCTGACCCTTGTTTGCTTCCCATGATTAGATTTCCATAAATAAAACCAGTTTCCATTTTGCAGCTCCTTCTCCTTCAGTCTTTGGATTACTTTGCAAAACACAGAGTACAAATATAAATATGAAACACAGCTGTCTTATGGGTTTTCTTCTGCTTCTCTTTTCTTTTCTTTATGTGTTTTTGTTGTTGTTGGCTGTTTGTGGGGTTTTGTTTCTTTGTTTTCCTTGGGTTTTCTCTCAGAGAAAGGCCTATCATAGATTTATAGATTCATAGAATGGTTTAGGTTGGAAGGGACTTCAAAGATCATCCAATTCCAGCTGCCATGGCATAGACAGGGACACCTCCCACCAGCCCAGGTTGCTCAAGGCCTCATCCAACCTGGCCTTGAACATCTCCAGGAAGAGGACATCCACAGTCTCCCTGGGCAACCTGTGCCAGTGTCTCCCCACCCTCACTGTCAAGGAGTTCTTCCTAATATCCAGTCTCAAGCTTCATTCCATTCCCTATCATCCTATCACTCCAAGCCCTTGCAGTGATATCACACTGTTGAAATCCTNCTCGGTTGGCTGTCTGGGCTGCATGCACACACTGCAGGCTCATGTTGAGCTTTTCATCAGCCCAGACCCCAAGGTCCTGTCCATCTCCTTGAATGCAGGGTTCAATTCTAAGGCACAGTTTTGAGAAGACAATGGTATTTCCAGATTTGAACCCTGATGAAAAGCAAAGTACACAGGAAGAAGGAATAAAATTCCTGGAAAATGAAAACTTATGGCAATATAATGACCCAAGAAGGCAACACTTCCACTTTAGATTTCATACCAATGATTTTAAAATCACATTAGAGACAGAGGTTTTGTTACTTCAAGGACTGTCTCCCATACAGTTCTCCTGCATTTCTGTGTAATAATGGAGAACTCTAGTTAATGATTAAACCTCAACTCTTGAATGTCTTGTAAGAAAGAATTAAGAGAGCAGTGTGCCAATTACATCTCCCAGAAGACTGGATCACCAGAGGTTGGGCTGATCAGAGCCTTGTTTATTGTCTGGCAGGGTAATAAACAGCAGAGAGAGATGTAATCTTCATGTTTCTTCAAGTTCAAGTGTTAGAGTTTTACTAGGAAAGCCAATATTGGCTATTTCATGTACTTAGGGAGGAAGTTGTTGGAAGTGGCTCAACAGCTGACCTTTCCTTTTCAACAAAAATAAAGGGGAAAAAAGGATTTGGAACAGGACATTATTATAATTTGCCAGCTATGTGATCCTTTAGAATCATAGAATGGTTTAGGATGGAAGAGACCTCAAAGATCACCGAGTTCCAACCCCCTGCCATAGGCAGGAACACCTCCCACTAGACCAGATCGCTCAAGGCCTCATCCAACCTGGCTTTGAACACCTCCAGGGAGGTTGGAGCACAGAATCACCCAATGTGATTCCACAACCTCCCTGGGCAAACTGTGCCAGTGTCTCACCACCCTCACTGCAAAGAACTTCTTCCTAACATCCAGTTTCAATCTCCCCTCTGCCAGTTCAAATCCATTCCTTCTCATCCTGTCATTACAAGACCTTGTAAATCACCCTCCCCAGCCTTCCTGTAGCTCCCCCTTTCCTTGACTCTTTTCCTTCAGCAGCTGACATTAGACATCATGCCTTATTTTTATCCATGTAAAGATGACTGAACTTGATGGTTTGATGACAAAAGAGCAGAGTGTTATGTTCAGTTTTGGACACCTCAATACAAGAGAGGTGCTGAGGTACTGGACTGAGTGCAGAGGAGGGCAATGAAGTTGGGGAAAGGCCTGGAGAAAAAATATTATGAAGAGTGACTGAAGGAGCTGGGGATGGTTAGTTTGAAAAACAGGAGGTGGAGGGGAGACCTCTTTGCTCTATAGCTACCTGAAAGGACACTGTGGAGAGGTTGGTGCTGGTCTCGCTTATCGTTACTGATAGAACAAAAGGGAACAGCCTCTACCTGCAACAGGGTAGGTTTAGATTTACACTGGACATTAGGAAATGTTTTTTCCCAGCAAGAGTGGTCAGGCACTGGAATCACAGAATCACAGAATTAACCAGGTTGTAAAAGACTTCTAACATCACTGAGTCCAACCTATCACCTAACCCTTCTCATTAACTAACCCATGGCACTAAGTGCCTCATCCAGCCTCCTTTTAAACAACTCCAGGGATGGGGACTCCACCACCTCCCCAGGCAACCCATTCCAATGCCAATCACTCTTGCTGTGAAGAACTTCTTCCTAACATCCAACCTGAAGCTGCCCTGGCTCAGCTTGTGGCTGTGTCCTCTTGTTCTGTCCCTGGGTGCCTTGGAGAAGAAACCAACCCCACATGGCTACAACTTCCTTTCAGGTAGCTGTAGAGAGCAATGAGATCTGCCCTGAGCCTCCTCTTCTGCAGGCTGCACACCCCCAGCTCCTTCAGCCTCTCCTCACAGGGCTGTGCTCCGGGCCCCTCACCAGCCTTGCTGCCCTTCTCTAGACACATTCAAGCACCTCAACATCTTTCTTAATGGGAATGTGCTGTCCAGGGAGGTGGTGGAGTCACCAACCCTGGATTCATTTAAAGCTCATTTGGGTGTGGTGCTTGTGGGCATGGTTTAAGGGTGAACCTTATAGAGTAGGGATATCAGTTGGACTTGGTCTTTTCCAACCTGGATGTTTCTGTGTGATTCTGTGTGTGCTCCTGCCTGATGCAAGATATTTAAGAGAGAAAATAACTGGTGACTGAATGGTTTGAGCAATTCCAAATTGCCCTCACAAGTGCTAAAAAAAAAAAAAATTAATTTTAAAGCCATTTTCTGTACGCTGCATCAGTAATTAAAAATAACCTCAAACGCTATATAAATATTTGCACTGTGTGTTTAATACCACCTGTATTATTTTCCATTCACCTTCTTTTCCCTTCTTCAGTATATATTAATATATCTACCAAAATGTTATTGCTCTTTCAAAAAGATTTCTGCTGACCAAGCTGTTATTTCACAGGATTAATCCTGGATGCAGGGAATGCTACCACTCTCCGCTCGTTTCTCTTGGGTGCAGATGTCACCCTTCCTTTAAGTTAATAATTTCATAACAGGTGATATGGTTGATTTGCTCATAAAAATAAAGACACTCTGCTCCTCTCTGTTATTTATCGTTTGCTTTCACAAAGAGAGCACATTTTGATGTACAAATCCCTTCTCAAACAAACCTGATTCCTTGCTAATCCACAGCGTGTTTTGATCTTTACTAGGTAATGAAGTCTTCATTTTAACGTGTAAGGAAAAAAAAAAAAATCTCATGTATAATACAAACAACATTATCTCTAAAACTGTGATACATCATCATACATGCAAAACCTAAGCCTTTGGGTGAGACAGCCTGGCAAGTTAGATGAACCACTTCAATTTTCCATCAATCAAATTATAGTTTATTGTTCAGCTGAACTACCTCAGGCAACACAAATCTAAAAACTGTCATTTTGGAAACATTACATTTTTTTTCTGTCACATTATAACCCAAGCCATGGCCATAAAAAAAAGAATGTCATACCATTACTGACTGTAATATTCCTTAATTTAAGAACAGCTAATTCATCTGCAGTGTATACAGGGTTCCTAGTGTCGGGAGCTGCTAGCAGTGTCAGTTACAGTAATCTTATCAAACTCCATTAGAGCATTTATTATTTTTTAAAGAATGGAGATTTTGGAGGATTCAATTAAGAATCGAACGGTTATTTATAACAGCATTTTAATGCCTGCATTAGAAATAAGGTTTACATTTCAGAATCATCTCGTGTTTCAATTATTTGGTTTCTATGAGCACTAAATTGCAGGGAATTGAATTATAAATTAGGCTTCCATGGCAAACACTTGATGAAAGAATCTGTTGTCCTTTTGCTATTTCTTTACAGCAAGGACTGTCATCAGTGTGGGTCTCAGGAGCTAAAAATTAATCTGGTTCCCATCACAGGCCTGGTTGTGTTCTGTCACCCCAAATACACCCATGTCCTTTCTGACATTTAGGTGACAAAATTCCTCTCCCATGGAAGACCAGCAATGTCATGCTTACACATTTTAACTCTTCCATTTGCCACTTACCCTTAAAGTTCTAAATTATAGCTTTAATGGCCTTCCTTTATTTATCTACACCAAGCTGAAGCACATAAACCAGTTAATGGAAGGGTAGAGGATGAGAATTGTAAACAGAAGAAGATATATTTATTCCTTGGGTAAAATGCATAGAATTGAGGGTGTGTGAGGAAAACAAGCAAAAAGACTTACTAATATAATAAGTGCATAGCTACTAATATAGTGATATATTTCCATATCTATATTCATATCTATGATGGGGAACTTAGTGCCATGGTCTAGTTGACTAGATAGGGCTGGGTAATAGGTTGGACTGGATGATCTTGGAGGTCTCTTCCAACCTGGTTGATTCTATGAAATAAACTCTCATTGCATCCTTGCATTTCTATGAAATATCTACACCTATAACTGTATCGCATATATATATCTCTATATCTTTTTCTGTATAATCTATATCTGTCTCTGTATGTATATCTATATCTGTATCTGTATCTGTATCCATATCCATATCCGTACCCGTATCTGTATCTATATCATCTATATCTGTATCCATATCTGTATC
>WBNM01046200.1:1798-14799 GCA_013399055.1 Ramphastos sulfuratus | reverse complement strand
TTGAGCTGCTGAAGCATCTATGAGATGTAAATTAAAATATATATATATATAAAAATAACATTTGGTGAAACCACAAATAAAGAAAAATAAATGAGTTATAAATACAGTTTCAAAGCCAGCCTGTTCCAAATTGAATCCCTACACCCTTTCCTCCCTTACCTCAGAAGTGCTGTCCTGCTAGTTTTGATAGCTGTGGCAGAGGATTGGTCACCTTCATTGGTGCTCTAAGCTGCAGGGCTCATGGCTCAACAACAGCCTTGTTTACAATCCAAGAGAAGCAGCAGAGAGAGAACAAATTGGAAAAAGGGAAAAGAAAATTGAGTCTGCAAACAGACACAGGAGAGAAGCCCAAAGGGCTTTCCCAATCAAGTGGGATGCAGAGGTGTTTACCCTGCTGTCACCTCAGTTTGTTACCCTTAACAGTGAGCAGGTGACTACCAATTAAAGGCAGCACTGCTAATTATGGAAGGCACAGTTCAGTTTGTCTCTGATGAAACAAAGCATTTGGATAAGGTGAAGGAGGAAGGGTGATAAAAACCAAGCAGCTCCAAGTAATTGCAGGCAGACTTTGGAACTACCCTTGGAACTTCAGCCACAGCCCTGTAATCCCATCAACAAACGTCAGCACTGCAGGCAGCATCTGTAGGGGAACAGTGAACTTAAAGCTAAAAAAAAAAAAAAGAAATTTCTAGCCTCTCAGATGAATTAGAAGGGTTTGAGGGGGTAATTTTTTGGCTTGTGGTTGTTGCTTTTAAGAGTTTCTGCAAAGCTTCAAGTGGAAGTGGAACTAATTTGAAGGGTTTCCTTCAGCTAGTGATGCTTCAGATTTAACTCAGTTGACTCTGAAGTTCTTAGCCAGACTCCTCTTGACTTCACCAGGGCTGGGAGGGGGCAGTTTACTCCATTTACCAAAGCCCAAAGAATACAGGGAAGCTTTTCTCAATAGACAATCAACTCACCATTGGTATGTGCAGTTTTATTGTGGGGTTTTTGTCTTTTTCCACAGTGGCACCTTGTGAGCAAAACTCAGTATTACAGCTTCCAACTGAACAGCTCCCAAAATAGCAACCTGTGAGTGAGCAAACTCAAACCCAGTACTGGCTGTGGGCATCCCAAAAGAGGATTCCAAAGGGTTTGGGTTTTTTTTTTAATTCCTAAAGGCCAACAAATGCACTTCTTATAGCCCAAAAGAAAACCATCAGTGACACTGGGACAATTTAGACAACACATTGAACAGACTCGGTTGTTAATTTCCTCACACATCTAATCACTACTGACTAGAGATGCAATGAGGTGCAGCCTAGTGCAAAGGAAAAAAAGAAGAAACCAGCCATCTTCTGTAGCATCAATGGTCACCAACCCTTACCAAGTCCAGAGGAAAGCTCTATTTGAATCATTTCAACACCTGCACAGGCTCTCCCCTACTGCAAAGAAAAGATGAGATGCAGAAATGGTGACTAAAGACTGTCCCATGAAGTCAAAAGCTGCGCTTGCTGAAGATGTTCCAGTTTCAAACACCAGATGGAGAGAGAACTGCTATCAAAAAAAAAAAAATCAAAGCACTAGAAATGTTGGTACCTCATCAATAATGCTTTGACTTGTTTGTGAGCAACTGCTAGAGAGCAGAGAACAAGATCTGTGAGCTGAGCTGCTTTTAAGTTTCCTAACCCAAACTACACCATTCCCCACACATAACCCAGGAGCCAACCAGCCGGTAAAACAAAGATCTCATCCAAGTGTCAAGAGAGTCAGATGCCCAAAGAGTACCACTCAATTCTGCAACTACCAACTAAATTTGGTCTTGGATTTCTTTTATTCTCCTCATTCTTGAGCTATGCTTCTCAGTACATACTTGACTGTGTAGGCAAAGGCTGCAAAACCAACTATAACGAACAAGTTCGCCAAAGCTCCGCCTAAGAGTCCGTGGTTACGGTTGGCCTGTTGGAGCCCAGGGTGATTGGCAGGTGCCAAGGGAACATGCCCATTGAGGAGGGGGATTCCATTCTGACCGTAGTGTGCTTCCCCATCAGGGACAACATCTGGTAAAGGGAGGGATGGAGGTCTGTTGTTGAGCTCTTCTTGTGCTTTCTGTTTTTGTTTAATCTCCTGGGGGAAAACAGAAAACGAAGATAGAGTGAAGAGCTGCCGAGTCCAAGAGGTGAAGGGGTTGGGGGTTTGGGGAAGAGTTCAGACCTCTCTTGGTTCACAGAGAAGCTGAAGGGATGCAGAAAGCCAAATCATTGCAGGGATGAGTTCCCTTACCTCCACCACTTCAGGGAAGAGCTCACAGAAGACTTTGTCTTTTAAATTGTAAGCTAAGCTCTGTGCAGCAAGTTGTCTTTTCTGGGGAGGAAACAAAAAGTCATCAGCAGGGGCACAGAAATGAAGCCACTGCCCCCCCGGGCAATAAAAGGGGGAGCCAGTGCCCCCCCGGGCAATAAAAGGGGGAGCCAGTGCCCCCCCGGGCAATAAAAGGGGGAGGCCGTGCCCCCCCGGGCAATAAAAGGGGGAGCCAGTGCCCCCCCGGGCAATAAAAGGGGGAGCCAGTGCCCCCCCGGGCAANCACCCCCCCGCGGAAGAAAAAGGGGGGGGGACCCCCCCCCCCTCCGCGCAATAAAAGGGGGAGCCACTGCCCCTCCGGGCAATAAAAGGGGGAGCCAGTGCCCCTCCAGGCAATAAAAGGGGGAGCCAGTGCCCCTCCGGGCAATAAAAGGGGGAGCCAGTGCCCCTCCGGGCAATAAAGGTAAACATGCCTACTGACTAAACAAAATCAGTATACCTTACCTAATAGAAATGAAGTCAATATACCCTCATTTAACAGCAGATTAATTTCCCACAGCACTGGTACAAGACATCAGCCATCTAATTTCCAACATTTGAAACTTGAAGAAGGGAGATTTAGATTGGAGATTAGAAAGAAACTCTTCCCTGTGAGGTTGCCCAGGGAGGTTGTGGATGCCCCTTCCCTGGAGGTATTCAAGGTTAGGTTGGATGAGGTCTTGAGCAACCTGAGCTGGTGGGAGGTGTCCCTGCCCATGGCAGGGGGGTTGGAACTAGACAATCAAGGGATGGAACTAGACAATCAAGGGCTCTTCCACCCCCAAACCATTCTATGAACATCTAAAACTTCATACTCAGGAATGTTATTCACTACCACAGACTCCTCTAGACATAAATTATGTTCTCAATTTTTCACCTTACAGGTTTAGTGTTCTGTACTAGTGAGGCAGGTGAAAGAAAGTTCTCACCATACTATTTACTAAAAGGGATTTTAAGTTCTCTAAGAAATTCTCTCCCCATGCCCACACTGTCTAAAATTAATTTGTTTCATGTGTTCATCACCTGTAGCAGGTAACAACAGAGAATTGTTTTGGTTGGAAAAGCTCTCTAAGATCAATTCCAAGCATCAGTCCAAGACCACCACAGTCACTAAACCCTGTCCCAAAGTGCCATGTCCACACCTTTTTTGAATACCTCCAGGGATGGGGACTCCATCACCTCCCTAGGCAGCCTGTCCCAATCTCTGACCACTCTTTCAGTCAAATTTTCCATATTCTCCAACCTAAACCTCCCCTGACACAGCTTGAGGCCATTTCCTCTCATCCTATCACCTGATAAGAGAGATCAAGCCCACCTCACTCCAACCTCCTTTCAGGAAGCTGTAACTTCTGAGATTCCAAAATACAATTTTAACTTTGAGGTCATGTTCACCACTCCCCAAGCTGATAAAAAGCAGAGGATAGAGTCTAGAGCTTACTGTGAATTCTGAGGTCTCTATGCTGCCCAGTGTGGGGCCCTTCTCCACCATAAAACTAAGCAGGCCTGTCAAGATTGTTGAGACTGACCACGCTGGATTCCATGTGTCCGGGTGGAAATCAGTGATTGAAAGACACAACCTTCAAAAGGAGAAGACAGGCAGCATGGTTTGGCTTTGCACTTAAAGGATCACACCTGATACACATAGCTAAAATGGTGCTAATTGCTTAAGTGTTAGAAGGAAATCCTTACCTTGTGTTACACTTAAACCTTCCATTAGGTGTAATCATATAAATACTAGGAGGTTTAAAAGGAAATTCTCTGGGGAATATTAGTTTCCCATGGTAATAGCCACCTGCATTACATAAAGAGATGAATTATTCATTTTGCATGGAGATCAAGTCCTGAACTGCTACTGAAACCCCTTTGCTTGTCTCCTCCTCCCCCTCAAGCTCACCTCTAAAACACAAAGACAACAACCCACACCTGCAGCATTTAGCTGGAGGCAACTGTCTCACCTGCACCTTACAAACAGCATTTGCTGTTCTCAACTCCATCACAAAGCTACAAGAAAACCAAGCCAAGTGGATTCTAAACACAACACAAAAGGGTTTGTTTTCCAGATAACACCTGTGGAGAAGCTGAGCTCAGAAAGCATTTTGTGAGAGGCTGCAGAAGACACTGAGATGTAGCACTACAATAAATTAACAAAGCTTCTGCATTCCTCCCTTTCCCCACAGCAATCTCTCAGTTCATATGGTAACAAAAAGGGATTTTTGAAGGTTATTTCTGATCACAAAGTGAGTGATTTGCTCCAAGACCTTAAACTGTCTTCAGTTTAACCTTAATGTGGTTGTTAGAACATTTGATAAAGAAAAACAACTACTACTACTAGACAGCAGCACTGCCTCTGTTCAAGAAGCCTCAAGTCCTGGTGAACTTTGCACTAACAGTTACAGCAGTTACATTTTGCCCATTGAAACAAGGATGTAATTACAGAGGTAGGCTAATCACAACATAAATTACATGTATTTTTACTACATCATAACTTTTACCTTCATAAGGAGTCATTTCAGGTCCCCGTACAACATAGTGCCTAAGACAAGGAAATGAAAAGCAGATAAACCAAGAGAGCTTCAACAAAAAGCAGCATGAAAGCCATCACAGTTGTCCAGAAAAATGAAGATGAGTATCACAGAGGTTTCACACTCCACCTCCCCAACCCAAGATTCCCATACAATCTGGAGGAGTGAGGGAGGCAGACTAGATGACCTGGAAAATCTTGTTCTCCCCAGTCCACTCCAGCTCTTACCATTCGAGGATGTTAGAGGGGAGGGGCTCTGCACAGATGTAAGGCACTGGGTCCTTCTTAATTCGAAGGTAGTCTTGTTTCAGCCTCTGGGTTGCTGTGGTGGGTGCTCTCTTGTTACTGTTGTTGCTCATCTGGTTTTCAAAAGACACAAAAATACAACCTTAGAGCACCTGGATACAGCTCCAGGTGTTTGTTCCATTTGCTTTACAGAGCTGGATGAGGCCTTGAGTGACCTGGTCTGGTGGAAGGTGTCCCTGACAGCATCAGGGAGGTTGGAACTGGATGATCTTCAAGGTCCCTTCCAACCCAAACCATCCTATGAAATTATCACAACTTTAATGTGGCAAAAGCCATGCAAAACCTTAACAGCACACTCCCAAGAGACTGGGTATTGCCAAAGTGGGGAAATATCCTTTCCACAACACTGCTGCTTAAAATACCACAGAGAACTGCAATCAAGGCCATGTGCTGCACTCCAGAACCCACTTGAACTCTTAAGAACCAGCCCTGTGTTTAGGCTGAGCACACATCCTTTTAGCACTCTCATGAAGGGCTTAGCTTTTCAAGTTATTCATTTCCTGACTCAGTTTGAATATCTATGATGCACATCTGCCCCTCACTCAAAGTCACTTGGGTGTTTCTGCACTGTTCAGTACTTTGAAACCCAAATAAACCTCAATAACCTTAGCACAGAGCAAGGCTGAAGGCTTTTGTCTGCTGCCTGGTTAAGAGTCAGTTGAATTTACAGAAGGAGCCTTCTGAGCCTTGATTATTCTCTTCCAGATAAAGGTCTCACCCAAAATGAGAGCAAGGCAGTGTGAAGAAAGGAAATTCCATGCTGCTTACAAGACAAAGATAGCATCAGCCCTCACAATGCACCTAGAGAACACAAACCAATTAACAGCAGTTAATTAACTCACTTTCCTCCCAAGAAATTTAGCAAGTTACAGAGGGAAACTCCAGCAAGAGCAAACAGGAATGACTGTACAAACAGCTTGGACAAAAGAGATAAGATAATGCTTGCAATAGGACAGCAGCACTTGGCACTGAAGTATAAATAAATGCCCATGGCCCTTTGTGTTCCTTGACTTCAAGCAGTCAGCCAAGCACAATTTAATAAAGATAAAATGTTTCAACCATGAACAGCAACTGACTATGGTCAAACCTCACTCAAAATTGTGCCTTTTGCCACAATTACTGTAAACCACTGTTCCAAACAAAGTGTTTTTTTCTTCCCTGAAAGAAGCCCCACGTGTCTTTAAGTCACAAGTCCTGAGATCATAAGATTGGAGTTTCTCTAAAAAGGTCAGCTTTGACATTAAAAACACAGGTTAAATTGTATCTTTTTTAGTTTAACACAACTCTTTGGTCTGGACTCTTGCATTCTCTGCAAACTCACTGAAATATTACAGAGTACTTGGTAGAGCTGCTGAGATTTTAAACACTCCTCAACTGAAATGCTACACAGCACTCGGTAAAGATGCTGAGATTTTAACACTCCTCAACTGAAATATTACACAGCACTCAGTAAAGCTGCTGAGATTTTAACGCTCCTCAAAGCCTTATTAGCAGCTTAAGACTTTGAAACGGACATCCCCGTTTACAGAAGCCACAACCACAAACCCGTTTTCCCATCCTGACAATACGATATGCCAGAAGGAAGCAAGAAAGCAACTCGCCAGCGCTTACACAGCCGAGCAGCAGCAGCAACACAATGCGTCCAAGCCCTGCTCCCAGCTCCGAAGGGTGGATCTGGGAAGTAACGCAAGGGCACCGCAGGGCAGGTGGAAAAAAAGATCCGTGGAACGAGTCAGAGCTTCTTTTTGTAGGTGAACGCAACCCCGGCCCTGCCGGGAGCCGTTCCGTGCCCGAGGAGACGAGCAACGAGCGCAAGAACGGACGAGGAAACAAGAGGACAACCAAGGAGCTCCCAGCTTACAACGAGCCGACTGCCCAGCACTAGCCACGGCAGGACGGGGAGAGGTGGGCCGGGGGAGACAGCCAGTCCAGCCCTCCCCGCTCCCTGAGCTGTCCCACAGGCTCACCCCGCCGGCCCAGGCCCCACTCACCTCTCCCTGCTAGCGCAGGCCCCTCCACCGCCGGGACGCGCCACCTGCCTGCAGCCGGAGACCAAGCGAGGGAGGGTAGAGGGGAGAAAAGGATAACGAAAGGGAGAAATGAAGAAAAAGCGGTCAGAGCAGCGCAGGACCACGGCCCGCACACCTCCCCTCTGCGGCGCGCCCGCGGCTCCCAGCCAAGATGGCGGCCCGGCGAGGCGGGGCCAATGGAGTGCTGGCGTCTGCTTCCGGCAGGGAGCTGCCCCGCTTCCGGCGCGCGTGCGGCACGCCTGCGTCACCTGACTTCCGCTTCCGCCCGCCACCATGGCGTCCGCGGGGACTGCTGAGGGAGCGACTGCTCCCCGAAACGCCTCCGCGGGGCAGCCTCGGAGCTGGGGAGGGAGTGGGGCAGAGGCGAACCCTCCTGGCCGGAGCTCTCGGGAGCGGATGGCCTAAAGGTGCTGCGTGTGCTGCCCTGCGGAGCCTCCGCGATGCCCCCACCCTCTTTGGTTCCTGCTGCGAGGCCTTCGCCGTGGATGAGGCTGGTTCCAGACCCCGCCGAGGAGATGGGCAGGCCGGGGAGCCATCAGAGAGGCCTGTGTGTGAGCGGCCGTGGTGTCACGGCAGAAAGCATGGAATAAACAGCGGTAACAGACGTCTGGTGTGCTTTGGCATCTCCGTTCTGATGAGTTTACTTAAGATTACATTTGGGAGGGACCTGGAGGCTGTCTGCGTTTTGCTTTCCTGAAGGAAGAATTGGGGGGTGGGTGTGTGTGTGTGTTTTTCAGTGCTGTAAGTCTCCTGAATCTTCATATGCCCAGTGTTTGTAATACGGATAAATCCAAACTCGTTTTCAGTCATTCACTACACAGGCAAAATTTTTTTCTTCCAGGCTTCTCCTGGTAGGCTCGTGAAAATACAGCAAACTGTTATATAATGGTCCTGTGTTTGTAGCTTCAGTAAGTAGGAGTAGAATCACAGAATGGTAAGGTTGGAAGGGACCTCAAGGATCATCTAGTTCCAACCACCTGCCATAGGCAGGGACACTTCCCACTAGAACAGGTCACTCAAGGCTTCATCCAAACTGGCCTTGAACTCCTCAAGGGAGGTTATGGAGCACAGAAGCTTCTGTGCTTCACATCCTCCCTGGGCAACCTGTGCCAGTGTCTCACCACCCTCACTGCAAACAACTTCCTCCTAACATCCACTTTCAATCTCCCCTCTGACACTTCAAACCTTGGCCTGTCATTGCAAGACCTTGTCAATAGCCCCCCCCCCCCAGCCTTCCTGCAGCCCCCTTCAGATACCGGAAGGCTACTATAAGGTCTCCTGGAAGCCTTCTCTTTACCAGGCTGCGGAGCCCCAGCTCAGCCTGTCCTCAGAGCAGAGCTGCTGCAGCCCTCTCAGCATCTTAGTGGCCTCCTCTGGACTAGCTCCAACAGTTCCATGTCCTTCCTGTGCTGGGGGCTCCAGAACTGTACCACAGTACAGGAAGTTATTCCCTTACAGTTTGGAAACCAAAGTGACAGGGAGGTGTAGTGTCTGTGTACTCTTGATAAAAGGTCATATTTAGGCCATCCTTGGAGGAAACCCTGCAATATACTGCCCTACTGCAGAGTACACAAGAGTTCTCCTCTGCCTTAGGTCTTCAACTCTCTGTCTTTATTTCCTCAGGTGAAACAAAGAGGCAGAAAAGGAAACTGAGTCGCACAAAGGGTTTGTAATAGGCTCGTGACTGCAATTAAAGCCGGGATGTTGCTTGCCTTTTAAAGGCATCTTCCGTGTGATCAGCTCTGCTGTGACCACGATTCTGTATGCTTCAGCGCTGCAGCGGTACCCAACAGAGGGCAGTGGTAGCCTACACACTCTTTAAGCTCTTAATTCTGTCGCCAGGGTGGCACAGGCTGCTGTCCAGACTTGCACGCCCTGTCACGGCTTTGTGGAGCTTAACCCACAGGAGGAAGGGGGGAGGAAAAAAAATAAATCCATCTGTGATGTCAGCACCTGTGGGCAAACCCCACATTTGCAACCACTTATACCATCACTTTATTTCTACCAGTTGGGGATTGCAACATCCTGTGTGCTCATAGAATGTCCCACTCAGGTGCTTCTGGTGGGAGTGGGAGGTTTTCTTCTATGTCCTAAGTGCTGAGGCAGGGTTCTTGATGCAAAGTGACTGCTGGAGTAGACTCCAGAGAGAGTTGCAGGTGTGAAGCAAACTGGGATAGGGTTTGGGCACAGAGAACCCCACTCAGAGCTGTAACAACTGATGGTAATTAAGCTTCAAATGTGGATAAGAAATATTTATCCAGAGGGTAGAAAAGTGGTAGTGATTTGGGGGGTGAGGGGGAAATGTCAAATCTGAAATGACAGAGAAACAAAGACACAAATAAAAGAACTTTGGTGAGAGGTGTAAAATGTTGACTTCTGTGGCAGCTCCATTTCAAATAATCAAATATTCTCCATTATTACCTCAGGCTTCAGTCACTAAATAGGATATTTCATACACAAAGTTGTGGATCATAGAATGGCTCAGGTTAGAAGGGACTTCAGACATCATCTGCTCCCTCTCCCTGTTGAGGGGGACACCTCTCAACTAGACTCAGCTGCTCAAGGACTCATCCAGCCTGGCTTTGAACACCCCCAGGGAGGAGGTATCCACAACCTCCCTGGGCAGCCTGTTCCAGACTCTCACCACCCTCATACTGAAGAACTTCCTCAGCTCCACTCTAACCCTGCTCTGCCTCAGCTCCAAACCATTCTCCCTTCTCCTGACTCTAGGCACCCTCATGAAAAGTCTCTCTGCAGCCTTGCTGCAGGATCCCTTCAGGCACTGGCAGGCAGCTCTAAGGTCCTTCTGGAATCTTCTCCAGGCTGCATCCCCCCAGCTCCCTCAGCCTGTCCTCACAGCAGAGCTGCTGCAGCCCTCGAAGCATCTTTGTGGCCTCCTCTGGCCTCACTCCACCATCTCTGTGCCCTCCTGATGCTGGGGGCACCAGAACTGGAGGCAGGATTGGATGTGAGATCTCAGCAGAGCAGAATCAAGAAACAGAATCCCCTCTCTTGCTCTCCTGCCCACACTCCTCTTGCTGCAGCCTGGGATCCTTTGAACCATTTTAACTTTGGTGTCATGAAATGCTTCAAGGAAAAAAACCAAATGGTTTGCTTAAAAAGAACCCACCAAACTAAAAGAGAAGTGATAGCTGATTGCTTTTGTTTTGATTTCTTACACTCACAGCTGCCCTGAGCTCACAGTTTACAAATGCTTTAAGGTTTTGCAGAACAGGAGGGACCTTTCCTCATGAATCATTATTAGACTTGGAGATTTAAAGCACATAAATCCAAGGTATCATTAGAATGCTGCATTAACCTACATCTATTTCACCTAATAAATTCCCCCTGGCAACTCATGCAGTAAAATCCACACCTACCTTTCTACCCTTTGACCCAAGGACCATTTCCTTCTTTTTTCCTCTCACATCATTTGATCTCCTTTTTTTTTTTTATGCTCACTACAAACTCACCCAAAGCCTAGAAACCTGAGAAACACCAACCTAGAGACTGTAATAAAGGCCCTAGGATGCTAAAGGGGTTTCTAGAGCTCACATTTCCACCTCTGTTGTCATTCTGCTGTTTCCCAAGCCCAAAGTACTTCATGCCTGAGTGTGTTGTCATGGACATTCCATTCATTTCTCTGCTGTGTTATTCCCCAAGCTGATGACACCACAGAATGAGACCTCTCAGAGTAGTTTCTTTCTTCCCAGTTGTTTTCCAACATGCAAATGAATCACTCCAAAGAATTTCCTCTCTGGAAGGTACCTTTGGTGTCCTGCTGCCCTGTCTGGAAGGTATATTTTAAGCCTGAGCTTGGGAAGCTGCTTGAAGTTCCAAGTGGATGTTCTCAACTCATTAAGTGCTCCAGGTAAATGAGTGCAAACTGCTAAAGTAATTAACTCCAGGATAGAGGCAGCCTCTCAAAGGTTGGGGCTTAATTTGGTCTGGCCTTCTGAGCACCCTGGGACATGAAAACATCTTTCTGTACCTGTGAACATAGTACTGGTCACAGATTGCATCGGGTTGGAAGGGACCCTCAAAGGGCAGCTTGTCCAACCCCCCCTGCAGCCAGCAGGGTCACCTCCAATTACATCAGGCTACTGCTCAGGGACACAGCAAGGCTGGTCCTGAATGTCTCCAGGGATTGCTCTTCAACCACATCCCTGAGCAACCTCTTCCAGTGTTTCCTCACTCTCATCATGCAGAACTTCCTCCTGATGTCCAACCTACATCTGCCCTGCTCCAATTTCAAACCGTTGCTCCCCATCCTATCCCCACAGGCCCTTCTAAACAGCCCCTTCCCAGCCTTCCTCGAGGTCCCCTTCAGATACTGAAATGCAGCTCTGAGGTCTCCCTGGAGCTTTCTCTTCCCCAAGCTGAACAGCCCCAACTCTCCCAGCCTGTCCCCACAGGGGAGATTCTCCAGCCCATCTTTTTGGCCTCCTTTGGACCCACTCCAGCAGGTCCACATCCCTCTTGTGTTGGGAACCCCAGAGCTGGACACAGCAGTGCCAGGTGAGGGCTCACCAGAGCAGAGTAGAAGGGCAGAATCACCTCTGTCAATCATTTAACCAACACCCAACTGTCTGACTTTTGCACTGCAGAATTATTTATCATTTAATTGGAATGAAGGAATAAATGAAGGAATAAACAAAGGAAGGAAGGAAGGAAGGGAGGGAAGGAAGGGAGGGAAGGGAGGGAACGAAGGAAGGAAGGGAGNGGAAGGAAGGAAGGAAGGGAAGGAAGGGAAGGAAGGAAGGAAGGAATTGATTGATTGATTGATTGATTGATTGATTGCAAAAGCATTGCAAACTTTCAGGACAGGTACAAAGAACACAAATCAGAATCTGTGCCTTTGGGGCAGCCTTTTGCTTCAGTTTCTCCAGCAGATGAAAGCAGACTTCATGCACTGCTCCACACATGCAACCCAAGGAGTGTTTTGAGGCTGACCTTGGTGGATGAAGAAATAATCTGAGAAAGCAAATGCAGCCTGAGGAGTGCAGGGAGGGTTAATTAGGGCTTCTCCTGGGCTCAAATGCAATTTTGGCCTGTTAAAATGTGGCAATGCTGTGGCTGCTGAGCATCCCTGCTTAGGTTGTCTGCAAAGACACTTAAGAAGAGCAGCCCTGCCTCAAGGCTGCCCTTGGCCTGAGGATGCTGATGAAATGCAAAGGTTTGGTAGCCCAGAGAGAGACATTTGGCACATCCTGGGGGGGAAGTAATTTCCCCAACAGCCACATTCCAGTGGGATCAGGAGGAGATCTCCACTAGTATGGGTAGGTTGTTTTCTTTGGCTACCTCATGGGTTGACCATTGAACCCATTGCTGCTTTAGCTAACCAAGGTAGGTCTCTCAGCTGTACTGAGGGGGGGGAAAAAAAAGGGAATTTTCACTTCTGTCCTGAATACAGAGACCTAACCCCTAGGGCTTTGCTGCTTTTTCAGCCTGTGGAACTGGAATCTAATGTATATGGAATACAATAGATGTGCAACTGAGCTAGGTTGGATGGTCCTGCTCTGGAAGGAGGAGTTGGACTCGGTGATGTCTTTGAGTTCCCTCCAACCCCTGACATCCTGTGGGCATAGCACTGCCTCTTCTGTGACTGGCAGAAGTAGGACCTCATATGGGGATGAGAGGGAGAGGATTGAAGCTCTAGAATGGATGCCAGGGAGAAATTCCTTCCAGTGAGGGTGGGGAGACACTGGCACAGGTTGAGGGTGGTGAGACACTGGCACAGGTTGCCCAGGGAGGTTGTGGAGCACAGAATCACCCAACGTGATCAAAGATCACGTTGGGTGATTCTGTGCTCCACAACCTCCCTG
>WBNM01046198.1:0-39738 GCA_013399055.1 Ramphastos sulfuratus | reverse complement strand
TCCCAAACCATCACACTGATTCAGAAACATCATCACAAAGATCCAGAGAGGCGACCTACGTGGATCAAAGGGAGCCTCTTCACCACCAGCCTGGAGCTGGGCTGCACTGCTGCCTTACACTGTGGCATAGAACAAATGATGGTGTCCCCATCCTTCATTGCCTCACTCATCAGCTCCACTCGAAGGAAACGCTCCTAAGAAACAAGAAAAAAGAAAAACAAGACTCAGAAGGAGCTGAGATACTGGAACATGCTGAACTTTTTTTCATTAAAAGAAACCCAAAAAAACTACCCCAGACTCCTGGTGACAATAAAAATCAGTCAGAAGCTGGCAGCATGAGGAAGGAAGTGAAGTAAGAGCCAGGAACCACTGCAAGATAGAGAAAAGGGAATGTGCAGGCTCGCACCGAGATAAGAAACCAGGAGCTGTGGAAGACTGGACCAGCAGGATCAGGGCAGAGATTGTCCCCCTGTACTCAGCCCTGGTGAGGCCACACGCTGAGTCATGTGCTCAGTTTTGGGGCCCTCACTCCAAGAAGGACATTGAAGTGCTGGAGTGGGTCCAGAGAAGGGCAATGAAGTTGGCGAAGGGTCCGGAGAAGAGGTCTGGTGAGGAACAGCTGAGGGAACTGGGGTTGTTCAACCTGCAGAAAAGGAGCCTGAGGGGAGACCTTCTGGCTCTCTACCGTTCCCTGGAAGGAGGCTGGAGCCAGGTGGGGGTTGGTCTCTTATTCCAAGGAACGAGACAGGACACAGAGAATTGGCCTCAATTTGTACCCAGGGAGGTTTAGATTGGACATTAGAAGAAACTTCTACACCCAAAGGGTTCTCAAACACTGGAACAGGCTGCCCAGGGAGATAGTTTGGATCCCCATCCCTGGAGGTGTCGAAAAGCTGCAGAGATGTGGTGCTGAGGGACATGGTTTAGCACCAGTCTTAGTAGAGTTAGAGATTGGTTAGACTTGATCTTAAAGGTCTTTCCCAACCAAAATTGGTCTGTGATTCTAAGACAACAGTCAAATGCATGAGTTGTGAAAAACTCCACAACAACCTTGTGTCTTGCTACTGAAATCAGGAGCAGCATGAACTGAGGAAAAAATGTGACTTCAGCTTTTCTGGCCTAAGCAAACACAAAGCCAGGGCAGTCCATGCTTAGAATCATGGAATCACAGAATGGTTTGAGTTGGAAGAGACCTTAAAGATCATCTAGTTCCAACCCCACTGCTATGGAGAGAGACACCTCCTAATAGACCAACTTGCTCATCCAAGCTGGAATGAATCTTAGGACCAGGGTAGATCTTACCATGCTTCTCCACCACACCCCCACCCCTCTCCAAACACAGCCAGAGATGAGCAGATTTTGTGAGCAGTGGAGTGCTGCCTCTTCTCAGCACCTTTTTAACTGGCAGCAGCTCATTCTGCCCAAGATGTCATCACTTGCAGATCTGCCTTCAGACTGCAAATCCTAAGGGAACAGTGGAGTTTGCCCTCCCTGTCTGGCTGCTCTATCTCTGGGGTGCTCACACATCTGCTGAGGAACTGCAGGCATCAGGGCCCTAAGTTCCCCCACTTGAGGATCTGCTTACCTTGGGAAGGCTTCACTTACCCCAGCCAAGGCTAAAAGCTGTTCCAAAGACTGTGACATGAGCAAATACTTCCTTGCCCGTGTCACTGCTACATAAAGCAGGTTCCACTCATCCTCAGGGTACATCTCTAGGTTGGAGGAAACATTATCTTGTTAGAGAAGCAGAATGAACACTTCTGTCATTCTTCTAAAGCTTCAGCTAGTACTTCTGGAAGGACACTTCTCTAGAAGAACATAAGCTTGCAGAGCAGCAAAGCAATGCAGCACCCTGCTGTGCTTGCTGTAAAGTTCCTGACACCACCAATAGCTCCTGCCTCATCCCACGTTCCTCCCTCATTTCATGTTCTTCCATATGCCAAGAGAAGAAGCTCAACACTAGGTGTTTTCCTAACTTGGGCACTGATTTGGTACTGGAGGAATTTCTCACTCCCTGGATTCATTTAACAAGCTCCCCTCTGGTCACTGGGAAGAGATTGGCTCTTCAAAGCAGACCTTTGGCACCTAAGTCTTAACCAACCATGGAGCTGGTCTTTCTCTCTTGCTAGATGGCTGCAAGCTCAGCTGCAGGACTGTTCCCCTGCCCCTGTCTTGCTATGAAGGAAACTACAGGATCAATAATCACTAGGACAGCCAGTGGCACTTGGCACCATTGAGAAGCACGAGCTCACAGGATGAACACCAACACACCACCTCCTTTCAGATCAGGATGGGGACCCCCACCATGGTACCATTTCCTTACCAATACTGAAGTTAGTCCTTCTCTGGTGATCACCACTGAGACCTGGGACTTTCACAAAGTCATCTGCAATCAGCACCGTATCAAACTCCAGACCTTTGGCTTGGTGGACAGTTCCTATAACATACTCTGTGACCCATGCGCATGAGGAACAAGAAAGACAGAAGATTACTCATGGCAGTAACATCAGGATTTTTAATGTTATGAGTCATATAATCATAGAATTGGGTTGGAAGGAACCTTTCAAGGTCACCTAGTCCACCCCCACTGCAGTCAGCCGGGACATCTGCAACTAGAGCATGTTGTTCAGAGCCCCAGACGACCTGACCTGGAATTCTTCCATGGAAGGGTCTTCTGCCATCTCTCTGGACAATCTGTTTCACAGTAAAGAATTTCTTCCTTCCCCCTAATCTAAATCTCTCTCTTTTAGCTTCCATTACCCCTTGTCCTGTCACAGCAGACCCTGCTAAAAAGACTGTCCCCAACTTTCTTCTAGGCCCCCTTTAAGTTCTGAAAGACTACAACAAGGTCTCCCCATCCTAGGGCTTTCCAACAGTAGAATACACTGTGTCCAAAGGTTTATTTGCCTATAGCAAAATCATTATTCGTCAATCCTTTGGTGGCAGATTTTTATTGCCCTGAGCTCCACCAGAGGTTCAAGATGTAGCCCAAGGTCCAGATTTATTGCCCTGAGGTCCAAGATGTCCAAAAGCTGCTGTTCAACTTCTTTCCTACGTAAAAGACCGACGTGACCCAAACTTGGCCATTTTGCAGAACGAGGTGGGTTCAGCAGCGAAGCTGGATTGAAAACAGACCTGAACATCAAAGACACAGCTTGGCTTTACCTGCCATGGTTTCTTGTGACACGTGGCTGCTCTCAATCTTCTGCACCAGCTCAGGGATGCGCTCTTTGTATTTCTCCACTATTGCAATCTTCACTTCCAAGTCTTTGTCATCAATTCGCTCTGCATATTCCTTCAAACCAAAGAATCCCTGAGTTTCTTCCCATTTTTTGATGAAGGAGTCTTTTATAACAAGGTTTGCTGGAAAGGAAGGAGGAGATTGTCTTGGTTTGAACTAGAACAGGACCAATTCTCTTTCAGTGGTTTTTACTTCTCAGCTCAGTCTCAGATCACAGAATCATAGAATGGTAGGGGTTGGAAGGCACCTCCAGAGATCATCATGTCCAAGCTCTTTGCCAAAGCAGGATAACATAGGGCAGGCTACATAGGAACACATTCAGGTTGGCTTTGAAAGTCTGCAGAGGAGGAGATCTACAAGTTCTTTGGGCAGCCTGTTCCAGTGCTGCATCATCCTCACAATAAGGAAGTTTCTCCTCATGTTGAGGTGGAACTTGCTGTGCTCTAGCTTATATCCATTATTCCTTGTCCTATTACTGTGTGCCACTGAAAAGAGCCTGTCCCCTTCCTCTTGATACCCACCTCCCAGATATTTATAGACATTAGTAAGATTCCCTCTCAGCCTTCTCCAGACTAAACAGCCCCCAGTCTCTCAGACATCTCTTCACAGGAGAGATGTTCAAGTCCATTAATCATCCTCATAGCTCTTTGTTGGACCCTTTCTAGTAGATCCCTGTCTTTCTTGAATTGAGAGCCCAAAACTGCATACAGTTGACCTGATCTATTTGACAGACACATGTGACAGTGGTTTTGAGAGTGAGCACTGGGAGAAGGGGATGGGCTGTGGCTGGGGGATGAGCTCCTCACTCTGTGAGGGGTAGTTTTCACTCAGGATTTGCTCTTTGCTGAGGCAGAACACCATGAAAACTCAATGTTCTCTTCAGAGAAAAAAGAGTTTCACAGATTCATAGAATGGTTTGGGTTGGAAGGGGTCTTAAAGATCATGTAGTTCCAACTCCCCTGCCATGGGCAGCAACCCCTTCCACTAGAGCAGGTTGCTCAAGGCCTCATCCAACTTGGCCTTGAACACCTCCAGGGAGGGAGCACCCATGACCTCCCTGGGCAACCTGTTCCACTGTCTCACCCCCCTTACTTTAGAGAGTTTCTTTCAGGAGTGCATCACGTTTGAGATACAGCAGTGGAGGGCTTTGAAGGCTACAGAAATTTAAGGAGCTCAGCAGCTGGCAAAGGTTCACTGAGCTCACTCATTTCTGGAGCATGTGGTCCTAGAAGGTCTCCACAAGCTTTGGTATCTGGAAATTGGAGGGAATCACAGAATCAGAACAACTTTGGTTTGAAAAAAACTTTAAGAAGATCAAGTCCAACTGTTAACCCAGCACTGCCAGGTCACCACTAAATCATGTCCCTCAGCACCACATCTCCGTGGCTTTGAAATCCCTCCAGCAAAGGAGACTCAACCACTGCCCTGGGCAGCCTGTTCCAGGGCTTGACAACCCCTTCCAGGAAGAAATTGTTCCTCATGTCCAACCTAAACCTCCTCTGGCACAACCTGAGGCTGTTTCCCCTTGTCCTATTGCTTGTTCCTTGGGAGAAGAGATTGACCCTGACCTGGCTCCAACCTCTTTTTAGGGAGTTGAAGAGAGCCAAAAAGTCTTTCCTGAGTCTCCTTTTCTTGAGGCTGAACAACCCCAGACCCCTCAGCTGACAGCCTCTCACAGACTTGTGCTCTAGACCCTTCACTGGCTTTGTTGCCCTTCTTTGAACATATTTCAGCATGGAAAAGATCCTGAGCAGACTTAAAAGACTCTAAGGAAACTTCAGAGCTGCTGGGGCAGGGGCTGAAGGTAGAGGCAACCCCAAGGCCCTTCCAACTCTCTTTTTCCTGGTAGCTGTCCATCCAAAGAACCAGGAACAATACCCAGATAATCAATCACTCATGGTAGTTCATTGAGTCTTTTGTTAGTCTCTGTGCCCCATGAAGAACATTTGCCTCCTGCTGCCAAGAGTTCTTAAAGGAATGATTTATTTCCTCTGTGATATCCACCAGTGGGAAGGGTACAGGAAGGCAGAATCCACCACCACCACAAAAGCAGGAGCTAGAGGATTCAACACACCAGGTTTAAAAGCAAAAACAAATCAGGAAAAGCCTAAACTGAATGAAAAAAAACCAAAAACAACCAACACAAATAAAAAGAATTAGAATTAGAAATTAGAGAGGGAAATCCCAATTTCTGAGTTTGTTGGGCTCCTGCACTCAAGGTAAGACATCACAGTCGAAAGCTGGGGAGGGCTGCATGACACAGACTCCACACTTTTGGCATTTGGGGGAATCTTCTCATTTCTGATCAATACTTAAAGGGTGGGTGTCAGGAGGATGGGGTCAGACTCTTCTCAGTGGTGCCCAGTGACAGGACAAGAGGTAATGTGTACAAACTGGAACATAACAAGTTCCATCTAAACATCAGGAGGAACTTCTAGACTTTGAGGGTGGTGGAGTACTGGAACTGGCTGCCCAGAGAAGTGGTAGAGTCTCCATCTCTGAAGCTACTCAAAGCCCACCTGGAGACCTTCCTGTGCAACCTGTTAAAGGTGAACCTGCTCTAGCAGGGGGGTTAGACTTGATGCATCTCCAGAGGTTCCTTCTAACCCTTCTCATTCTGTGATTGTAGACATTTGAAGCAGCCAAAAGTGCACAGCCCATGACACTACCATTTTCAACAGAGGAAATAGAAAATAACCCACCAAGAACTAAAATAACCTGCTGCATGGAAGATCTCACACAGAAGAAGGGTGAGGACACACTCACCTTTTTGCCGTACCTCTGCAGGTTGACTGAGCTTCCAAATATCATGAATTCTGCTCAGGCCAAAACGGACAAGCCCCTAAAACAAACCAGAGTTTATCTTCAACATACAGGATATAAAGGTGCTGACCAAAGGTTCTAGATAAGCTATCAGGGCCCAGTGGTTACTGGAGTTAAGAGGAAGGGAATGAGGGAAAGCTGCAGGTGTGGAGCTGGTTTCCTGAAATCCCTGGAGAGGTAGCACAAAGGCCATGATCAGGTCCCTCTGCAGATGGGCAGTGAGAACAGGATTTCTCTGATTTGCTTTATAGACTCATAGAATGCTTTGAGTTGGAAGGGACCTTTCATGTGGGTAGGGACACTATGGTTGGATTTGATGATCTTAGAGGTCTTTTTTGAACTGAAACAATTCTCTGGTTCCATGATCTTCAACCAGAGCAGGTTGCTCAGGGCCACAAACAACCTGACCTGGAATGGTTCCAGGGATGGGACACCCACAACCTCTCTAAGCAACCTAAGCTGGGGTTTCACATTCCTTAACATCACATTAATTAGAAAGTGTTAGGTGGTAAGTTGGACTTGATGATCTCAAAGGTATTTTCCAATCTGGTTAATTCTGTGATTCTGTGACCTTGAATGTCAAGTCCAACCATTTGGATCAGCCACAGCTATTTTGAGCCACACAGAAAGTGTAACTGCTACACGTGCTAAAAGGACTAAGGACTTGATGTTGGGATGTCCAAGACACATGGGCAATCTTCTCTTACCCCAATCACATGTATTTTAATCACTCTCTCTCTTCCAGTAAGCCTCACAGCGTTCTCAAACACATTAAAATTGCTACGTGACAGGACTGTGACCTTCCCTTCCATGCTGCCTCTGACATCACCTGCAGGAAGAAATGCACAGTTAGAGCAGTCAGAAAGTAGCTCAACCCAAAGAGCTAAATTAAGATCAACTCTGGACACTTTCTTTATTATCCCAGAATATCAGCATGGTGGGGGTTGGAAGAGACCTTTGGAGATCATCCACTCCAAACCTCCTGCTAAAGCAGTGGCATCCACAGCAGGTTGCCCAGGATCACAATGGCCAGGTGGGGTTCTAATCTCTCCAGAGACTCCACAACCTCTCTAGGCAGCATGCTCCAGGGCTCCACTACTCTCACAGCAAAGAAGTTTCTCCTTATGTTCATGTGGAACCTCCTGGCTTCCAGTTTGTGCCTGATGCCTCTTGTCCTGTGTTAGGGCACTACTGAAATAAGTCTGGACCCATCTTCTGGACCCCCACCCTTTAGCTCTTGCTGAGCATTGAGCAGATTCCCTTTCAGGCTGCTCTTCTCCAGGCTCAACAGCCCCAGGGCTCTCAGCCTTTGCTCCTCACAGAGGTGCTCCAGGCCCCTCAGCATCTTCCCAGCCTCCACTGGACTCTCTCCAGTAGTTCTCTGTCTCTCTTGAATTGGGGAGCCCAGAACTGGACCCAGGACTCCAGCTGTGTCATCAGTAGGGCAGAGTAGAGGAGAAGAACCTCCCTCAACCTGTTGGCCACTCTTCTTTTCCATGCACCCTGGGAGACCATTGGCCTTTTTGGCAACAAGAGCACATTGTTGGCTCATGGGCTACTTGTCCACCAGCACCTCCAGGTCCTTCTCCACAGAGCTGCTTCCCAGCAGGTCACTCCTCACCTGTACTGCTGCAGGGGGTGCTTTGTCCCCAGGGGCAGGACCCTACACTTGCCCTGGTTGAACTTCATCAGGTTCCTTTCCTCCAGCTCTCCAGCCCGGCCAGGTCCTGCTGGATGGCAGCACAGCCTGATGGGGACCAACCACTGCTCCCAGTTTGGTACCACCATGCAGTAGCTCTGTAACTCCCAGTTACTGAACAGAGCTGCCTGAGCCAAGAGATGCACCAACACAACTTACCCTTTTGGTTTCCACCCACTAACGTCTTATTCCTGATCTTCTTGCAGACATCCAGAATGGTTGCTCCAACATAAGCTATTTCGGGACCAAATCTGAAACTCTACATGGGAAATATGAAGGGAACAGCAGGAAAAGAAGAGGAACCTGTTAGAACCTACAGAAGTATTGCTATATATGGAACTCTACAATTCCCACCAACCTTCTGGACAACATTTCTCTTAGAAACAGGACCCAAATCTCCACAAACTCTTCCTAGAAATCCTTGTCACTCTTCAACCCAAGGTGACAGGAACTATGATTTGAGATGGGACAAGCATACAGGGTGAGTTGTGGTTTCCAGCCTCTCCCCACCCCAACAACTGCCACTGCTAAGGCTCTTTCCCAAGTTAATGTGACATGACACATCTGTCCTTCAGCAGGACAAGGCCTAGAGGTGGTGAGAAAGGAGCTAGATCCTTCACTTGGTTGGGCTGCTGGTGAGGTTATGGATTGGAACAACAGGGCTGGAAGTTGCTCCTCAAGGTTTCCTAACCTGTAGATCCGAGGCCAACAGTCAAAGTGTCATGAGGGCAAAGGCCTAAGGAAGCTTCTCTAACCACCAGTGCTGGGCTGATCACACTATCAGCAGCAGCAAAGAGAAGGGGAAAATCTCATTACCCAGAAATCTCCACAAGCAAGGTGATGCAAGGCTGGTCCTGAGACCTGCTACAAGAGGTGTGACTGCAAATAAAGGCAGTGGCACTTGCCCTTGTTCCACTCCTACGTGCCTGGCCCTCATTCCTGTCCCTTAGCAAAGCTGCCATGGTGCAAGGGGTGAAGGCAGCAGGGGAAGAGGTGTTTTGGTGCCTGTTCTGGTTTAGAAGCTGGTGGGATTGCAGCTGGTTTAAGTTGATGCATTGTGCAAGGATGCCCACAGGGAGTTCCCAAAGGTTTGGGAGATTCCCAAAGAGGAGATCTTCCCTCTTATTAGCTGTGACAGCTGGCTAGCCATGAGGCTACCATGAATCATAGAATTGTTCAGGTTGGAAGAGACCTCTGAGATCATCAAGTCCAACCACTTGCCTAGAGCTTGCAATCCCACCACTACTGCTAAGTCACTACCACTAAACCACGTCCCTCAGCACCACATCCACTCATCTTTTAAATACCTACAAGGATGGTGACTCCACTATCTCCCTGGGCAGCCTGGTCCAGTCTGAGAACCCTTTCTGTGAAGAAATTGTTCCTTGTGTCCAACTTGAACCTGCCCTGGCACAACCTGAGCCCGTTTCCTCTTGTCCTGTTACTTGTTGCATGTGAGAAGAGACCAATCCCTGCCTCCAACCTTCTTTGAGATAGTTGTAGAGTGCAATGAGGTCTCCCTTCAGCCTCCTAAACCCAGCCGAACATTGTGATCCTGGGCAACCTGCTCTGGGTGACCCTGCTTTAGCAGGAGGCTTGGACTAGGTGATCTCCAGAGGTTTCTTTCAGCTCCCCACCATACTGTGATTCTGTGACCTTACCTGGGTGAGGAAGTAGACATGAGTGTGAGGCAACGTGTAGAAGGTATTGACAGCACCTCGGAAGGTGTAGATCAGCTGGTGAGGGTCTCCCACGAGGATGATGCCACACGTCTGTGAGCGCACAATGTCCATGATGGCTGCAGGAAAACATTAGAGCACTAAGTGGGAGCCTGCTCACAAACCAAGAGTGAACTGCATGAGATCTCCTGCCTGATGACACTTGAGAAGAGGTCAAACACAGCTGCACAGAGAGACAACAGGCTGGTGAGAAGCAAAGCAAGTGTGCTGCTGACTGGGAGCTCTGCAAATGTCCTCCCACTCTTTCAGTCTGATGGTGTTCTCTTCTGGATTGGAGCTGCACAGCATCTTAATCCCACACTTGTGAGCCCACCACCCATCCCCAGTGACCTGGATGTGTGCACAGTGACTCAACACACACCTCAGCAAGCCCTTCGGTCCACTTCGACCAAGCCTGGCCATGGTTCAGTGATGCCAAACCCTCACAAGACCCCAGCCCTCCAATGAGTACAGGTGGGAGATGGTCTGAAGAAGCCTTTTGGCTGATCTAATGTAGAATCAGAGAATGCATTGGGTCACCCACCTAGTCCAACTCCCTAAAATCAGCAGGGACATTTGCAACCAGAGCAGGTTGCTCAGAGCCCCATACAACATGACCTGGAATGGTTCCAGGGATGGGGCATCTACCATCTCTCTGAGCAACCTGGGACAGGATCTCGCCAACCTCAGTGGAAAAAAAAAATCTTCCTTAGATCTCATCTAAGTCTTCCTCTTTTAGTCTAAACCATTACCTCTTGTCCTGTCAGAATGGGCCCTGATATAAAAGTCTGTCCCCAGCTTTCTTCTCACCCTCTTTAAATCCTGAAAGGCCTCCTGAAGGTCTCCCTGTAGCCTTCTCTTCTCCAGGCTGAACAACCCCAAATCTCAGCCTGGCCTCACAGCAGAGGGCTTCCAGCCCTCCCAGAATTGCTGTGGTCTCCTCTGGCCCTATTCCAACAGGTCTATGTCTGTCTTGTGCTGAGGACTCCAGAGCTGGCTCCAGCACTGCAGGTGGGGTCTCAGCAGAGCACAACAGAGAGTCAGAATCCCCTCCCTGCACCTGCTGCCCATGCTACTGGGGGCCAACCCAAGACAGGTTGGCTCCAGGCTGTGAGCTCATGGTGCCAGCTCATGTCCAGCTTTTCACCCCCCAGCACCCCCAAGTCTTTCTCCACAGAGCTGCTCTCCAGTCCTTCATCCCCCAGCCTTGATTGATACCAGGCGTTGCTCTGACCCATGTGCAGGACCTTGCACTTGGCCTTGTTGAACCTGATGAGGTTCACACAGGCTCACTTATGCTTTTGAGGTCCCTCTACATGAGATTTCATCCCTCAGGTGTTTCAGCTGCACCACTCACCTTGCTGTCATCTGCAAACTTGATGCAAAGACCAAGCCTTATTCCACTCCCATTCTTTTGCTCCTCAGCACAGTTTGGTCCATTTAGATCCCTTCACATAACCAACCCAACTTTACAACAGAACTTTTCTCCACAACCCTAGCAGAGAAGGCCAGCAGCTTTCTGCTGTATGACTGAGAAATCCCCAGGATGGTGGAAGGAAAGGGCAAGATCTGCACCCATTGTTCGGGTGGGATGGAGCAGCTCTGTTGTTCTGTACCATTTAATATCTCACTCTTTGGGAATACACCATGTCCTTGGTTTTATAGGTGTTCTGTTTGCCTCTGTGAGCAGCAAAGCAGCAGCAAAAGAGTCTGGACAACATGTCAGGATGTCAAAAGCAACTGAAAGCAGCCCCTCAAGCTGTTGGAGATGTAACCTTCTGGCCTACTTCCAAGCTGCCTTACTGAATCTGCAAGGTTCTATGACCAAGCAAAGGATCAGCGGTTCCAGTGTTAGAGCTGAAAAGTGACTTCTCACATCCCTTTGGGCACAGGAACACCTTCTCTGGAAAGTGCTTAGGAAGGCTGCAGCTCTGTCTCCTGTCACTACTCACCTGGAGTGCAGTCCTGAGCTTCATCAACAAAAATGGCATCGTATCCTGAGAGCTGAGGCTTGCTGAGCTGCCAAAGTTTCAAGTACCCTGAGAGAAAGTAGAAGACACATCAGTAGGAGGGTTATTTTCTCACCACAAACCACCATGATCTTTAAAACATGATCTTTTCTGAATGAAAAGAAACATTTCTGACCTTCCTTCTCACTTAGGAATTCACATGACATTTGGAGGGGTTGCTCCCAGACGTTGTTCTGTCTTCCTTGGCTGTACAAAGGATGGGAAAAAAACCCACCCCCAAACCAACCTGACTGCACAGGAGGGAGGCAGCTATGGTAACGACTCCAAAACTCTCACTGCACAAAGAAAACGATAAGGAAGAAGGCTCTTCCCAGGCATGAGCTTCCTGGGGTGCTATCTGAACACACATTAAGAAGCAAGAGGAAAGGACTTTTTGTTGGAGAATCTAGTGGTAGGACCAGGAATAATGATATCAGACTGCAAGAGTGAAGATTTAGATTAGACATGAGGAAGAAAGCCTTCACTGTGAAAATGATGAGGCACTGGAACAAGCTGGTCAGAGAATTTGTGGATGCCCCATCCCTGGAGGTGTTCAAAGCTAGGTTGGATGGGTCTTTGGGCAACCTGGTCTAGTGGGAAGTGTCCCTGACCATGGCAGGGGGGTTGGAACTAAATGATCTTTGAGAACCCTTCCAACTCAAACCACTCTGTGATTCTCTGACATGAAGAAGCAACAAGGAGCAAACACTTGCTGTTAACATCCATTTTCTTACCGTCTCACCCATTATTTCTACAATTTTACTGCCAATCATCTAAGTAAGTTCCACCATTTTCTGAGGCCAAACAGGACAAATGAACAAATTCTCAGGTTTTGGGCCTGTTTTGAGCTCCCTGGTGAACTACGTGTTGGGAAAACAGGAATCTTCTATTTTGTGATGCTCGTTCCTGGTACCCAGACAGAAGTAAGTGTGTGCAGAGATGGGCAACCAAGCTGGTGAAGGGTCTGGAGAACAAGTCTTATGAGGGAACTGAGGTTGTTCAGCCTGGAGAAAAGGAGGCTCAGGTGAGTCTTTCTAGCTCTCTACCACTCCATCAAAGGAGGCTAAAGCCAGATGGGGTTGGTCTCTTCTCCCTAGTATCAGGTGTTTGAATGAGAGGAGATGGCCTGAAATTGCACCGGGGAGGGTTAGGTTGGATATTAGGGAAAATTTCTTTCCTGATAGAGTGGCCAGGCATTGGAACAGACTGCCCAGGGAGGTGGTAGAGTCACCATCCCTAGAGGTGTTCAAGAAATCTGTGCACATGGCTCTTTGGGATACATTTTAATGGCCATGGTGGTGTTAAGGTTGATGATTGGACTCAATGATCTTAGAGGTCTTTTTCAACCAAAACAATTCTGAGAAGTATGAATTAAATTAGTTGCCTGCTACAGCTCTTTATCCAAAGGCATTTCACATCTCTAGCCTTTTACCATCACAAGGTAGCTTGTATCTCTTCTCCACGTCTCCATTCAGATCCTTCATGTTGCGCCAGATCTCCTTTGCCTCTTCCACATTGATCTAAGAGGAGAAAACAACAGCGTTAGGATAGATCACTTTGAGCAGAAAACCAATCCAGCTACAGATCTAGGATCACAGAATCAGAGGAGTTGGGTTGGAAGGGATCTCTAAAGTTCATCTAGTCCAACCCCCCTGTAGTCCACAGGGACATCTGCACCTAGAGCAGGTTGCTCAGAGCCCCAAACAACCTGACCTGGAATGGTTCCAGGGACAAGGCATCTACTACTCTGGGCAAACTGGGCCAGAGTCTTGCCACCTTCATAGTAAAGAATTTCTTCCTTCTCTCCAGGCTAAATCTCCATCTTTTGAGTTTGAAACCATCACCCGTTGTCCTGTCACAACAGGCCCTGCTAAAAAATCTGTCCCCAGCCACCTTTAACTACTGAAAGGCCACCAGAAGGTCTTCCTGGAGCTCTCTCCTCTGTGTAGATGTGGTCTCTACAACTACCTAAAGGGAGGTTGGAGCAAGGAGGAGCCCAGCCTCTTCTCCTTGGTGGCAAGCGACAGGACTAGAAGAAATAGTTTCCAGCTGTGCCAGGGGAGGTTTGGACTGGATATTAGGAAACATCTCTTCACTGCAAGGGTTATCAAACACTGGAATGGACTGCCCATGGCAGTGGTGGGGTTACCATCCCCCTAGAAGTGTTCAAGTGGCATGTGGACCTGGCACTTAGGGACATGGTTTAGTGTTGACCTTGCAGTGCTGGGTCACAGTTTGGACTGGATGATCCTGGAGGTCTTTTCCAACCAGGTATCTTCTGTGATTCTGGTGCTGAGTGGCACATGGTTTAGCAGTTGATTTGGCAGTGCTGGATGAATGGTTGGACTCAATCTCAACAGTATCTTCCAACCAAAATGCTTCTGTGATTCTATGACTTGAGTAGGCTCCATGTCAGATACTCACTCTCTTTTCTTGTGGAGTGACACGATTCATGTTGCCATGAGTATTTTTGAACCAAACTGGAGTGTGCTCTTCACAGATATCTTCATCTGGAGAGGCAAAAAAGTTTTCAAGGGTCTTGGAGACTGTTTTTGCTCTTATGAAGAGAGACTGTCCCTCACGGTACCGGATGAGGAAACTGATGTAGTAGACTGACATCTTGGAGAAGTTCAGTTTGCCTTTGTCTTTGTAGCTGTGCCACAAAAATAGAGACTTGTTGAAACACACATGAAAAGCAAACTGGCAGAGCAAGCTCACTCTTGCTTCTCTTCACACTAACACTTGCAGAAGGTCTGTTTCATACACCCACTTAGACTTAGTAATGGAGTATCTTTCAAATCTGCACAGGTTGCTCCTAGTGGAAGCACAAAGGAAAGGTTGAGTCAGAGATAGTCCCACCCTTGACCCCTGCAGCGACAGATTGGTTTCAAAGCCAGGTATGAGCGAAGTGATTGTCCCCCTCTCGGTACTGGTGAGGACCCTTCTCTAATACTGAGCTGAGTTTTATTCCCCCTAACTCCAAGAAGGACATTTAGTTGCTGCAGCAAGTCCAAAGAAGTGCAGCAAGGCTGGTGACAGCTCTAGAGCAGATGTCTTGGGAGGAGTGCCTGATCAGGTTCAACCATTAAACCAGCATTGCTAAGTTACAACTAAACCATGTCCCTCAGCACCACATCTATGTGGTTTTGAAATCCTGTGTGCTGGTTTGAGGCTAATTGGAATATTTTAATAGAGAAAATTATACTATAGGCTGTGAAAAGGAAACAATGGTGACGTCTACTTCACTCCCAAACCATCACATCCTGTCAGGAAGGGAGACTCCACTACTACCCTGGGCAACAGGTTCCAGGCCTTAACATCCTTTTTGGGGAAGAAATTGTTCCTCGTGTCCAACCTAAACTCCCCTGGTGCAACCTGAGGTCGTTTTCTCTTCTCCTATCCTATCACTTATTCCTTGGGAAAAGACTGATCCTCAGCTGGCTCCAGCCTCCTTTCAGAGAGCTACAGAGAGCCAGAAGGTTTTCCCTCAGCCTCCTTTTCTTCAGGTTGAACAATCCCAGTTCTCTCAGCTGCTCCTTACAAGACATGCTCTAGACCTTTCACCAGCTTTGTTGTCCTTCTTTGGACATGCTCCAGCCTCTCAATGTCCTCGTAGTCCTGGAGGCTTACTTCAAACTCAGTCTTTCCCTTCCTGCCATGTCTTTTCCCTGCTCCGCTGCCCTCTGAGGAAGGAATCTAAAATCCCCACTCACTTTCTGCCAACGCTTCCAAATGCTAACGAGTGGAAAGTCTTGCAGGTAACATTTCTGGGGAAGACGATTTTCCCTCTGTCTGCAGCAGCTTTGTTAAAGGTCACATAAAGGAAATTCAGATCAGCAAACTTCTCTGCATACTTGACCAAGGTTGAGGTCTTCCCTGTACCTGAAGAACAGAAGAAAGTAGATAACAAAGCATCCAGAGTCGAGGATGAATGAATCCACAGACTTCTCATCAGCTTTATCTTTCCCCTTCTGCTGTCCTAACTGCACAGCAGGACTATGTGCAACTAATGGGTATTTATTTCCCCGACTCAACTGGAATCAGCAGAAGCTGTGGAGCAAAGCAGCTTTGAAAAACCGCAGCCTGCAGCCTGAAAGTTTTACCAAAAAAGATCATTTTATCACCCAATATTCTGAAAGTTGAGCACGCAAGGAGGTTCTGGTTCTCTTGGGTCATGGTTTTTAAAGAGCAGACAGATATAATTTTACTCCCCCATAAGAGTGAAATAAGATGAACTGGAAAGAAATACAGAATTGCATCTCAAAAAGATACAGAGAAATACAAAGCATATAAATCCTTAACCCCTAATACATATACAATTATATACATGAAAATCCCTGTAAACCTTTACCCAACCTGCCTTAACCATAAACCTCAGTGCTCCTCTTCTCCCCACCCAGTCCCTCTGCTGCCATTAGGCCTAAATGGGCCAAAACTGCACAGGCTGAATTAGTCAAACCTCTGCAGATCATAAACAGGCCTACTCCTCCATGCTACCAGATAAGGGGTTCTCACCAGAGAGCAGGTAGGAGGGAAAAAGGATGAACTGGCCTTGCTGCCAACTTATAAAGAGAGAGCAGAATTCTGGGATTGAATAATAATATTACACTTTCCTGAGTCCACCTCCTGGACTATCTAGTCCCTGAAGGATTTTTCATCTCTATGGTTCTTAAAGTTTTAATGTCTTGATAGACAGCCTGGCCAAAGAAATTTTAAAATTGCTCTTTTGAATGATTCCTGAGCTCATTGCCTTGTTTGCTTGGTTTGTGTTGCTCCTACACGGATGCTACATCTACAAAACCAAGAGCAACTCTGCCTAGTGGCCTGTGGACAATAACACTGCAAAACAGGGTCAGAGTTGCTTCTCCTCTCCTGGGTTCCATGATAAGCACCCACAGTGCTCAAACATTTGGTTTCAGCATCATGTCCCAGTATGATGCTTTATCCAGCTTGCAATCAGTAACCACAACCATGCTTCCCATTCCTATTCCTCTCTAAAAGCTTTTCAGTATTGATTAAAAGTGAGGTTGATCCACCTGGCATCTACAGTTCCTCAGACAAAAGAAGCAGAGAGGGATGGAGCAGAATGTGAGGTTGTGTGTTCACTCTCACAACATCATTTTTGGCTCTTACCTGCAAATGCCATAATTTTCACTATCTGACCAGGTTCAATTTTATGATTCAAAATCTTTTGCTGCTCATGGGTCAGCTTTATTTCAGGACAGCTCCTAAAACCAGAAAAATAAGGTAAGGAAAGGAATTAAGAAACTAAATCTTCCCACATTATACAAATCAATTGACGGAAGAAGGAAACCAATGATTGATCCCTTCCCAAACGCAGGAAGGTGCCACTAGAGCTCCTCGTTGTTGTGCAGAAAAGAGGGGATAAGGAAAGTGGAGAGAGAAGAGAAGGGAATAGGGAAAGATTTGAGATAGATGAGAAGGGAATAAGGAAGAACTGGAGATAGAAGAAGAAGAGGAATGAGGAAAGACTGGAGGTAGAAGAGGAGGGAATGAGGAAAGATTTGAAATAGAAGGCAATAAGGAAAGATTTGAGGTAGGTGAGAAGGGAATAAGGAAAGATTTGAGGCAGAAAAAGAGTAGTAAGGAAAGATTGTAGAGAGATGAGAAGGGAATAAGGAAAGATTTGAGATAGAAGAAGAGGGAATAAGGAAAGATTAGAGGTAGAAGAGGAGGCAATAAGGAAAGGTTGGAGATAGAGGAGGAGGGAATGGGGAAAGATTGGAGACCAAAGAGAGAACAAGAAAAGATTTGAGATAGGAAAGATAAAAAGCAAACCCTGGAGAAGGTTACAAAGGAGATCTTCTCAAGGGTCCTACACCAAAACAAATTTCTCAGCACGCAGGACAATTCTCCCCACCTCTCAGTGCAGCTGAAAGCTTTGATTAACACTAAGAAAGGCATTCAGTGCTTCTGGAGAGCAACTGTTTTATTCATAAAGGTCTGAAACCTGTAATCAGCCAACAGTGTGAATCATCTCTTCACAGAGGGTCCTGCCATGAAAGCCTTGACATTTCACAGCTGGCAGTCAGATGGCTGCCCCCAGGACGTGTCTCTTACTGAACAAGCAAAATCTACTCAGAAAAAAAGACTTGAAATGGAGGGGTAAAATGAAAGGGCTGGAAAACGAGAAGCACTGAAACCCAATACCTATCTACCTTTGATTTCTTTTTATTGTTACAAGCTCTCTCACATGGATTATCAGTGATTTTAGTGGATTTGTCTTTGCTGGACCTCCGTGATGGACCAAAGCATTTCTGTGCCCCTACTGTGGGTAAGGATGTGGAAACTAAATGACTCAACTCAGGGTAACTGCAGCAGAAGGGGAACCAAGCTTGGATCTCCATAGTCCAAGGAAGTGTTTCACTCATTACTGTCCTTCCTTGGTACAGAATCACAGAATGGTTTGGTTTGGAAGGGACCTTTAAAGGTCACCCCAGTCAGCAGGGACATCTGCAGCTAGAGCAAACTGCTCCAAACAACCTGATGATCTGGAATGGTTCCAGAGGCAGCTACCACTTCTCTGGGCAACCTGGGACAGGGTCTCACCACCCTCGCCATCAAAACCCCTTCTCTCCATCTTTTAGTTTCAAACCACCCCCCCTTATCCTGTCACAACAGACCCTTCTAGAAAGTCTGTCCCCAGCTTTCTGAGGGACAGCAGCACTGAAAGGCCTCGAGAAGGTCTCCTTGGAGCTTTCTCTTCTGCAGGCTGAACAACCTCAACTCTCAGCCTGGCCTCACAGCAGAGGGCTTCCAGCCCTCCTGTGCTGGTTTGAGGTTAATTGGAACATTTTAATGAAAAAAATAGACTATAGGCTGTGAAAAGCAAACAATGGTGATGTCTACTTCACTCATAGGCCTGCTCAGATGTATAAGAACAAGAATACAAATATAGATAAGACAGTCTCAGTCTCTCCAGCTGGTGTGTGCCTGCTGGCCTCTGCTGAGTAACCCAACTAATCACTCTGCTTCTAACTCCCCCGGGCCGATCCTCCAAACTCACCTGGCACATAAGCCAGACCCTGGGGTAAGGTAGAGGGGTGGAAAAAAGGTGGAAGGGTGGTTGGGAGCCCCTCCTGGGGACTCTGATTTCTGGGAGGGGTATTGTGTTTCTGCATTACCTTTAACTTGTATATTTCTGTAAATATTCCTGTATATATCTGCTTGTACATTGTGCTAAGCTGCAAATATAGCTTCAGTCCTTAACTTCCAGCTGGCTGAGTCTAGTCTGGGTGATTTTACAAAGTGGGGAAGGGGGTGGGGAACTCCCAAACCATCACACCTCCCAACATTGCTGTGGCCTCCTCTGGCCCCGCTCCAACAGGTCCATGTCTGTCCTGTGCTGAAGACTCCAGAGATGGCCCCAGCACTGCAGCTGGGGGCTCAGCAGAGCACAGCAGAATCGTCCGAGCAGCAAGATAGCAACCAACACTAATTTGGAATAGCCAAATCTAACAGTTAATATGTAACAGCTGTACACAGGATCCAGAAAACAGGAGCTAAATCCATGTCCTGCACCTGGTATGCTGTTTCCTCCCATGGGCAGAGAGCAGTGTCCACAAATTATTTGTGCTACAGTGACATCGCCATCAAGACAAACCCTTTTGATCTGACTGCAGCTTGTGATTCTAGAGGAATCTCAGTTACAATCCAAGTAGAAACTCTTCCTTGCTTCCAGAGCTCCTCATCCATAGGGAAAGTGGATGGGTAGGGTATTTGGAGGTATTTGGGAGGGTATTTCACAGTATCATAGAGCGGTAGGGGTTGGAAGTGACCTCTGGAGATCATCCAGTCCAACCCCCCTGCCAAAGCAGAATCACCTAGGGCAGGGCACACAGGAAGTCATCCAGAGGAGTCTTGAAAGTCTCCAGACTCCACAACTTCTGTGGGCAGCCTGCTCCATGGCTCCAGCACCCTTACAGTAAAGGCCTTTTACCTCATGTTGAGGTGGAACTTCCTGTGTTCCAGTTTGTATCCATTGTCCCGATGTCCTGTCAGAGGAGATCATTGAAAAGAGCCTGGCCCCTTCTGCTTGCCTCCCACCCTTCAGATATTTATAAATATTAACAAGATCTCCCGTCAGGCTTCTCTTTTCCAGCCCCAGGTCTCAGCCTTTCCCCTTCACAGAGATGTTGNGTTCCAGTTTGTATCCATTGTCCCGATGTCCTGTCAGAGGAGATCATTGAAAAGAGCCTGGCCCCTTCTGCTTGCCTCCCACCCTTCAGATATTTATAAATATTAACAAGATCTCCCGTCAGGCTTCTCTTTTCCAGCCCCAGGTCTCAGCCTTTCCCCTTCACAGAGATGTTGCAGTCTCTTCATCATCCTCATAGCCTCCATTGGATACTCTCCAGTATATCTCTGTCCCTCTTGAACTGGGGAGCCCAGAACTGGACACAGTACTCCAGATGTGGTCTCACCAGGGCAGAGTAAAGGGGGAGAAGAACCTTCCTTGACCTGCTGGCCACAATTTTTGGGGTGATTAGGGCTGTGTGAAATTTTTGTAGCTGTTAGACTGGAGCACACAGGACTGTGTTCCACCCATACACTGACCCATCAGTGAAGAATGAGTTTTAAATTCAGTCATTGCTTGGTAATTTAATTTTAACAGATTAAGGCTTGATTCTGGTTTTCCTCTGAGAGTTTAGGAAGAAGATGGCAAGGAGCAGGTTCAGAGTTTTGTATGCATCATAATGCATCTCAAAATCTTGGCAACCAGTTCCTGTCACGAGGTGTTTGCTCCACCTCCGAGGTTCAGCACTACACCAGAATTCTTCACACAGAACCCCAGCATGGTGGAGGCTGGAAGGGACCTCTGAAGGTCATCCAGTCCAACCTCTCTACTAAAACAGGGTCACCCACAGCAGGCTGCCCAGGATGGCAATGTCCAGGCAGGTTTGGAATCTCTGCAGGGAAGGAGACTCCACAACCTCTCTGGGCACCCTGCTCCGGGGCTTCACCACCCTCACAGGAAAGAAGTTTTAGATCATCTTTAACAGCATTACCCAGACCATAAGTCTTGTCTGCAGCGTGAAGTCATTATTTCCTCTTCTACTGGCTGCGTAGTTGCAGAAGAATTTTCCATCAGATACAAGCAATAGAAGATACTGTAATGGATCCTGGTGGAAAGGACAAAGGAGAAATTATGAGTGAGAAATCATCAATAACAAATTAAAGGTCTGTATACACCTAAAGGAATCCTAGACTCATAAATCGCCAGGTTGGAAGGGACCAAGGCCACCATTACGCCATGTCCCTCAGCACTGCATCTACATGGCTTTTAAATTCCTTCAGGGATGGTGAGTCCACCACATCCCTGGGCAGCCTGAGCCAGTACTTAACCACTCTTTCAGTGAAGAAGTTTTTCCTAATATCCAACCTAAACCTTCCCTGATGCAACTGGAGGCTGTTTCCTCTTGTCCTATCGCTTGTTCTTTGGGAACAAGACACCAACCCCCATCTCACTCCAACCTCCTTTCAGGGATTTTTAGAGAGCCAGGTCTCACCTCAATTTCCTTTTCTCCAGTCTCAACAACCCCAGATCCTTCAGCTACTCCTCAGCAGACCTGTTCTCCAGACCCTTCACCAGCTTTGTTCCCCTTTTCTGAACACACTCCAGCCCCTCAATATCCTTGGAGTGAGTGGCCCAAAACTGAAGCCAGGATTTGAGATGTGGCTTCACCAGTGCCTAGTCCAGGGGGACAATCCCTGCCCTGGTCCTGCTGGCCAATCTATTGCTGATCCAATCCAGGACGCTGATGCACTTCTTGGCTACTTGGGTACACACTGGCTCATCTTCAGCCAGCTGTTGACCAACACTCCCAAGTCTTCCTCCTCTGGACAGTTTCAAGCCACTCTACCCTAAGCCTGGAGCATTCCTGGGCTTGTCGTGACCCAAGCGCACGACCCAGCACTTGGCCTTGTTGGACCTCATCCCATTGACTCAGCCTGGCCAGGTCCTCTGCAGAGCCTCCAGATATCAATGCTCATGCCTAACATGGCGTCACCTGCAAATTGAGTGAGGGTACCTTGATCCCCTTGATAAGAGATTACCTGTCACCATGCCTAGAAGGAAGTCAGCAGGAAGCATCTCCCCACTCCTCACCTGTTGGTGATGGGAATGTTCCTGTCTCTCATTGCATACAGCAGCGTCGCTATGCAGTAAAGCACCTCGGTCACCTCCATGATACAGAGGGTAGAGCAGGGTCTCTGCAGACATGTCATCAGCTTTTGGATGTCACTGACACTGCCAGAGTAAAGCACCATGACTGCAATCACAGCCCACATGTTCTCCTGTGGTAGAGGCAACAAGAAGGCAGAGTGAGCAAAATGCTTTGAGCCTTCAGGAGCAGGGAAACTCTGCTTATAGAATCACAGAATGGTTTGGATTGGAAGGGACCTTTGAAGGTCTGACTCTCCTGCACTGAGCAGGAGCATCCTCAACTAGATCAAGTTTTAAAGATCGCAGGACAGCCTGACCTGGAATGTTTCCAGGGATGGGTCATCTGCCACCTCTCTGGGCAACCTGTCCAGTTTCAGCTTCACCACTGAAAACAGCACGGTGAAGAGTTCAACCCTCTTTAGTCACCCTGAATAGCATCAAACAACACCCCAAAGGGAAAATCTTTAGATGCAGGAGAGCAGATTGGACCTCAAAGCATCAGCAGATGTTAAACAAGTTCAATAAAGCAGTTAGTAAGTGTTCAACCTACCTCTGTCCCACTCTGTAAATGCGGCAGTTTGCTGGTAACGCAGATTTCAGCCTTTGAGAAGAGGTGGTGACTCCTCAAACATCGGAGAACCGCACTGGGATTTACCTTCTGTCCAGTAAGCATAGTAGACACATACCTACACACAACAGGAACAGGAGCAGTTGCAAAGAAGCCTTATCAAGTGAGTTTCCTCTCCATACAAATAATGTCTCCACCAGGCTGCAGCACTCCTTGCTGTGTGCTCCACAGATTGCATCAGATGCTTTTGGCGTGGAGACTGCAAGATGCTGAACCTGGATTTCCAACCTGGTCTTGTGCCAAAAGCCATCTAGACAAGGAGTTCCCAGTTCTGGTACACAGCTATGTGCTTAAATGCTTTGATACATCAAGCCCTTAGCCTGCAAGGTCCTTCTGGCTGTCTCAAAGTTCAGTTGAAGTCTGAGCATCTCTGAGAATGTGGATTACTCACCTCTCTGGGACAGGTTTTGAACCAATCTCCCAATATCTAACTGAATTTCCTATGCTGGAATTTGCTCCCATTGCCTCTTGTCCTCTCTGTGCAACTCCAAGAAGAGTTTGGCATCATTCACTCTATGGCACCTCATTATGTATGGGAAGACAGCAATGAAATTCCCTTTTGCCTTCTCCAGATTTCATCCTCTACATTCATCCTCAGCTTGAATCTTGGGTTCAGTTTTGGGCCACTCACTCCAGGAAGGACTTTGAGGCACTGGAGCATGTCCAGAGAAGGACTGGTGAAGGGTCTTGACCACAGGTCTTGTGAGGAGCAACTGAGGGACCTGGGATTGTTAATCCTAGAGAAAATGAGGCTGAGGGGAGACCTTCTGGCTCTTTCCAGCTCCCTGAGAGGACGCTGGAGCCAGGTGGTGGTTGGTCTCTTCTCCCAAGTAACAAATGATAGGACAAATGTAAATGGCCTCAAGCTGCACCAGAGGAGGTTTAGGAAGGAAGAATTTCTTCCCCAAAAGCGTTGTCAAGCCCTGAAACAGGCTCCCCAGGGCAGGAGCGGAGTCCCCAGTCCTGGACACATTTCAGAGCCTTCCAAGTGTGGTGCTGAGGGACATGGTGTAGTGGTGGACTTGGCCATGCTGGGTTAATGTTTGGACTTGGTAACCTTATGTGTGTTTTCCAACCTAAATGATTCCACGATCATGTGCTCCAAATAGAACGAGAGGAAAGGGAAAAGATTTTACCTATCTCTAGAGCCTTGCTGTGATTTCTACTGTTAAAGTAATTTCTCCTTCCTTCCTCATCTACCTGTACATATCCCAGCTGTTTAGAAGACAAATCTGTTTGTCACTGGGGAATTCAGCAAGTTTGCAGATGACACCAAGCTGTGTGGCACAGTCGACTTGCTAGAGGGCAGGGATGCCATCCAGAGGGACCTGGACAGGCTGGAGAGGTGGGCCCAGTCCAACCTCATGAAATTCAACAAGGCCAAATGTAAGGTNGTCTCCTTCCAACCTTACCATTCTATGGTTCTATAATTCTATGAATTCACAAGATAAAATGGGAGAAGATTCAAAGCAAGGCAGGTCTGAGGATCTACAGGCACAAAATCAAGTGCTGAGGTGGACTCACCTGATCAGCCCCAAGATACATTCTTTGTTCTCATTTGTTATGGCAAAATCCCTCAAGATCATTTCAACTCTGTGCAGGGCTGTGTCCTCCTTCATCAGGTACCGGTGGTACAGCTTCTTCCAAGGAATGAACTGGAATGTGAAGCACATGCCACCATCTTTCATCTCACAGCACTGCAAAAGAGCTTTCTTCTGGCAATAAGCTAATCAAAGTGGCTTCCAAAGTAGGCCTGGACTTCAAAAAGTCCCTCTAGCTTGATCAAAACACATACCTAAGCAGAAGGTGAGGAAGGCAAGAGGAAAAAAGAGGGAAGAGAGAAAAGCTTCCTCCCCATAGCCTGCAAAGTTCTCTGTAAGTGTTCATCTTTTCCTAGAATGATGGGAACAAGGTGGTGCAGGTTGAGTCTCAACCATCAAAGCATTAAAGGAACAGGGATATCTTCAGCACTATTGGACAGATCTGCTCTCGTGGGTCTGAGTGCTTAAAATCCCTGTGTCTTTACTGTAAGGGTGCTGGAGCCCTGGCGCAGGCTGCCCAAAGAAGTTGTGGAGTCTACTTCTCTGGAGACTTTCAAGTCCCATTTAGGTTCTTTCCTGTGTGCCCTGCCCTCGGTGATCCTGCTTTGGCAGGAAGGGGTTGGACTGGATGACCTTCAGAGGTCACTTCCAACTCCTACCATTATATGATAAGAAAAGGATAATGAATCTGCTGAAGGGTCTGGGTCTAGTGAGGAGCAGCTGAGCAACGTGGTGTCGGTTTGGCCTGGAGAAAAGGAGGTTGATGGGAGACCTTCTGGCTCTCTACAATTCACTGAAAGGAGGCTGGACCCAGGGGAAGGTCAATCTCTCCTCCCAAGGAACAAGTGATAGGGCAAGAGGAAATGGCCTCAGGTTGCAGCAGGGGAGGTTTAGGTCGGACATGAAGAACAATTTCTCCTCCAAAAGTGTTGTCATAGCCTGTCCCAGACTGCAAGAGCAGTGGTGGAGTCCCCATCTCTGGAGGTGTTTAAAACCCGTGTAGATGTGGTGCTGAGGGACATGGTTTAGTGCTGGGTTAAGGGTGGGACTGGATGATCTTGGAGACCTTTTCCAGTCTTAATCATTCTGTGATTCTCTGAATTTTGATGCATCTCTCCAGCTCCCCAGGGCACACACTGTGCTGATAAAGCAGAGTGCAGGACACCTCCTGCATCCAAACTGGCCTCAGCCACCCTAATTTATTGGAAGGGCATGAGCAAGAACTTGGAACCTCACAAAAAATCTGAGGTGTGATCAGTCCCTCATCTCTCCGACATGGCCTCTTTCTTCAGGCTGAGTGTTATCAGCATCAACAGTGAGCAAGTCGAGCAGTGCCAGCAGTCGCTGAGCCACCTTTAATTGAACTGCAGAGGTTCTTGCTGTGGCCAGAGGGTTCACAACTGTTTGTATTGTGAGGGCTTTGACCACAGATGAACCAAGCTCCATAGAAACAGAGTTAAAAGGTCTTTACTCTAAACCTGTTTGATTACAGGTGGCACTACATGCAGATGGGCTGGAGGACAGTGACACACATCAGTCATGAGAGGACACTGCCCAGCTTGGTAGCCAACATTTAGTGCATGGCCTCTGGTAGGAAAAAAACAGCCAGGATGAAAGGGAATTTTGTGAGGTCCTACAGGATGCTTTTCCCATGTTCAGAAGAATACCTGAAGGGAAGTTTCCCCAAAATTTATCTGCTGATACAGGTTGGCATCTATGAGCAACAGCTTGGCCAGCAGGACTATGGCAGGGCTTGCTCTCCTGTACTGGGTACTTGTGAGGCCACACCTTGAATCCTGGACTCATTTCTGGGGTCACTCACTCCAAGACGGACATTGAGGGGCTGGGGTGTGTCCAGAAAAGGGCAATGAAGCCAGTGAGTGTCTGGAGAACAGGTCTGGTGAGGAGGAGCAGCTGAGAGAAATGGGGTTGTTCAGTTTGAAGGAGACTGAGGGGAGACCTTCTCACTCTTTACAACTGCCTGAAGAGGTTGGAGCCAGGTGGGGGCTGGTCTCTTCTCCCAAGGAACAAGCAACAGGACAAGAGGAAATGGCCTCAAGCTGCACCAGGAGAGATAGAAGTGGGCCATGAGGAACATTTTTTTCTCCAAAAGTGTTGTCAAGGTCTGGCCCAGGCTGCCTAGGGCANTTCAAGGCCAGGTTGGACAAGGCCTTGAGTGACATGTGCTAGTGGGAGGTGTCCCTGCCTATGGCAGGGGGTTGGAACTAGATGATCCTTGAGGTCCCTTCCAACCTAAGAGTCTATGATCTCAAAGGTCTTTTCCAACCTTAACGATTCTATTATTCTATGATCTGAAGATGCCATAGTGGTTGAAGAAAGATAACAAGAGACCTCATTAAAAAAGGCTGTAGGAATCAGGCAATAATAAAGGGATCTAAAGGAACAAAAAGAGGCAGACATATCATGACATATCATGGATGTTCCTACAGCAATACAGGCAGCCACAAGAGAAGAGCAAAGCAGCAGGAGCAGGGGCAGGCTCAAATCGATCTCACAACATTCCTTACCAGGGGATCGTTGACTATCTCTCTCCAGCAGCGACACACCAGGCTCAGGTTCTGATACAGATCAGTCACTGGTAGGAAAGAAAAGATGTTCCTCAGGACTTCCACAGGCAGCTCATCAATACTTCCCTGAGGCACTTCCCAGTTCCGAGTCCCCAGGAGTCCATAATGTGCATCAGGGACCGGTTCAATGTCCATATCATCAAGGTCCTGCTTGATTGGGCTGCATTCCTGCTTAATCTGCCTGTGTTCTGGATGAACCACCGATGGCTTCTCCTCAGGCTCACCCCACAGATCGTGCTCCAGTTTGGGAACACCTGCAGGTGCGGTGGACAGAGGCCGTTTTCTGGAGCCATCCCTGTGAGCTGGTGCAAAGTCCTCATCCTCCTGAAAGGAGGAATTGCTGCTCATCTCCACAGCAGAGGAGACACTGCTGAAGGAATCATCAGGATCAGGGAAGAAGGGCTCCAGTAGCTCTTCTTTGACTCGACAGTTCTTCATCCCACTAGCACCTACTTGAGTCTGAGAGGTCTTGAAGTAATCAGTAATGTTCTTCTGCTGACCTTGGCCTGCAGAAAGAGCAGAGCATGAGTGACATTAACAGAAACAAGCACAAAGCACACTGCTCCTCCCTGAGCTAAGAAAGAGACCAGAGGCTGTGTAAGGTGGTAGTTATTTCCTCTGTGTTCCTCACAAGCTACGAGCTTATCTATGGACTGTCCTGCTTCTTATAGCTTCTCTGGCAACCTACAGAAACCAGCAGAACAACAGGCACCTCTCTGCATTGTCCACAGCATCTGGGCACTGTCAAGGTTATGTTTGACATCTCCCAGGGGCTTCTAGAAAAAGACATGGCCTGCATAACAACCTCCTAGAGCCACGTTTGGGATGAGTTAAGGAACTTCCCTTTCCCACTATTGAAATCTACCAGCTCAGATGGCTTGGAAGTAAGATGAAGCTATAGTTACAGCAAAGTTTAATTTACAAGCATATATATACAACATACTTACAAGTATTTATAATTACATAGAAATTAGAAATAATACAGAAATCCAAATCCCCTCCAAGACAAATAAAAGAAGCCCAGAAGGGACTGAAAGCTACCCTCTCTCTCTCCCAGACAAACAATCAGCAAATCTTACTTGTTATCTGTTAGTGGAAGCGGATGTGAAAGGAAGAAGCATCACAGAGCAAAGAGGGACAAATCATTTACATTTTGGCTTTTTATCCCTTTTAGCAAACCAATGAACAATATAGTCTTTATCATTAATATTCTTTTACAACCACTGATCTAATTTCTCTCATTAAAATATTCCAATTAGCCTCAAACCAGCACAACACTCCTTAGCTGACAAGGTTAAAGAGAAACATGAATGCATAACAAATGCCAAAGGAGATATTTCCATGAGCCCAAGAAAGGGAAGGAGGGAAACAGAATGTGAGACTCAAATTGTTGTGGTGTGCTTCCCACTGAGGTTGGGATTGCAGCAGTTGTTTATGGTTCTTAACTCTGTGAATGAGAAGCACGCTAAGATTTGAGACCCCACCTGCAGTGCTGGGGCCAGCTCTGGAGTCCTCAACACAGCAAAGACATGGACCTGCTGGAGCAAGGCCAGAGAAGGTCACAGCAATTCTGGGAGGGCTGGAAGCTCTCTGCTGTCAGGCCAGGCTGAGAGAGTTGGGGCTGTTCAGCATGGAAAAGAGAAGATTCCAGGGAGACCTTCTGGTGGCCTTTCAGGACTTAAAGTGGCTGAGAAGAAAGCTGGGGACAGACTTTTTAGCAGGGCCTGTTGTGACAGGACAAGAGGTGATGGGTTTAAACTAAAGGAGAGAGATTTAGACTGGAGAGAGAGAAGAAATTCTTTACTCTGTCCCAAGTTGCTCAGAGAGGTGGAAATCATTCCAGGTCAGGTTGTCTGAGGCTCTGAGAAACCTGCTCTGAAGATGTTCCTGCTCACTGCAGGGGATGTTTGGACTAGATGACCTTTAAAGGTCCCTTCCAACCCAAGGCATTCTGTGATTGTAAAAAAACATCAGGGGTTAACTACTGCTCTGCACCACGAGAAGGTCACAGCACCAAGCCTCTATCAGGCTGCTCCTGCCACAGTGTAAGAGATCAACTCCTTTAAGAGGACAACCAACCATTTCTTGCTGCATACTTCTGGGCTGCAATGTGAAATGCACTGGGGACCATTCTGGAAAGGGAAACATGCACAGAGACTGCTCTCAGAGCCTCTCATTTATCTAAGAGCCACACAGTCCCTGTAGCCCAGAGACTATACCTACCAGCACCCAGTGTGCTTGTTCTGCCCACCTCCTAGTCTGCAAGGAGTCTACAAGGGTTTTGAACACCTGCATGGGTGGGGACCCCACCAGTGCTCTGGGCACCCTGGTCCAGACTTTGACAACACCCTTGTTCCTCACATCCAACCTAAAACTCCCCTGGCACAACTTGAGGCCATTTCCTCTTGTCCTGTCACTTGTTCCTTCAGAAAGGAGACCAACCCCCACCTGGCTCTAGCCTCCTTTCAGAGAGGTGTAGGCCTCCCCTCAGCCCCTTTTTCTCCAGATTAAACAACCCCAGTTTCCCTCAGCTGCTCCTCACAAGACTTGTGCTCTTTACCAGCTTCGTTGGCCATCTCTGGACACACTACAGCTCCTCAATATCCTTCTTGGAGCGAGGGGCCCAAAACTGAACCCAGAATTCAAGGTGTGACCTCACCAGTGCCCAGAACAGTAGGACAATCCCAGGGCTTGCTGACCTGGTCCTCCTGACCACACTATTGCTGATCCAAGCCAGGATGCCAACAACTTAGCTTAGAACAAAGTCACAAGCAGAATCTGCTGCTCTTAATGCATTTCATTTCTGGGTCCTCAGCTAAAAGAGGTCTGTTTTGCAAGATGCTGCATAAAAAGAACAGCTCCTCTGCTAATGCCCAAATTCAACTCTTGAAGATCTGAAGATTACTAGATAATTAAACATGAGATAGTCAAAGACAGTGCTGATATGAAAATGCAGAAGTATGCCCAGGAGTAGAGCCTGGGACCCTGGTGTCTTGTCCTGACTCACTAGCAGATGTTCTCTGTGAAGTGAGTCTGCTCACACCAAAGCACAGAGGGAATCCTAAGCCAGACAGGGAAAAACTGAAAAGCTCCAAAGCCAAACTTCTAGTGAGGAGCTCAGGACTAACTTCGGATATTTTCCTTTCCTTTCTACCTACCTTCTCATCTACATGTGTGTCATCACACAGGTTTGAGGCTCGGCCTTTAACCCTGTACTTTGAGCTCCCTGAACACAGCTGTTTCTGCTTCAGTTTGAACCCTGAGCCCTGTCATGTGCAGATTAGCTGAAAGTCTTATCAATCCTCAAAAGCCCTCTGAGGGTTTGGCACGTTCAAAACCTTTATCTACAACTTCATAGAATCATTGAATACACTGGGTCGGAAGGGACCTCTACAGGTCAGGTAGTCCAAGCCCAAAGTTGTGTAACACAATGTTTACTGCTCCCAGGGAAGATGAAGATCATTAGTGTCCGTCAAGTGCTCAGCAACACTTTTGTACTGCTGCATAAAAAGTTGCACATGAACTGGCACCGAGTGCTCACAGCCTAGAGCCAACCTGTCTTGAGCTGATCTCCCGTAGTGTGGGCAGCAGGTGGAGGGAGAGGATTCTGCCCCTCTGCTGTGCTCTGCTGAGCCCCCACCTGCAGTGCTGGGGCCAGCTCTGGAGTCCTCAGCACAGGGCAGACACGGATCTGTTGAAGCAGGGCCAGAGTAGGCCATGAAGATGATCCAAGGGCTAGAACTCTTCTGCTGTGAGGCCAGGCTGAGAGAGTTGTGGTTGTTTTGCCTGGAGAAGAGAAGACTCCAGGAAGATCTTCTGATAGTCTTTCAGGACTTAAACAGACCAAGAAGAAGGCTGGGGACAGACTTTTGATCAGGGTCTGTTGTGACAGGACATGGGGTAATGATTTGAAACTACAAAAGGGAGATTTAGACTAGAGAGAAGAGAGAAATCTGTTACAGTGATGGTGGTGAGACTCTGTCCCAGGTTGCCCAGAGAGGTGGTAGATGCTCCATCCCTAGAACCACTCCAGGTCACTTTGTTCAGGTCTCTGAGTAACCTGCTCTAGTTGCAGATGTCTCTGCTGACTGCAGGGGAGTTGGACTAAATGACCTTCAAAGGTCCCAAGGCATTCTCTGATTCTTATAATTAGTTGATAATTATTTAATAATTACCCTAACAAGTATCTAGAAGCAGGAGTCACACCACTAATGGTGCCTAATTGCAGTGGCTGTAGTGTTGCTCAGGCAGAGCTGCTGCTCTCCCCAGGTAGTTTCCAACAGTTTGATGATAGAGACATTGTGCCATTTATGCTGTGAGGAGAGACCCAACAGGTAAATTCACTCCCCTAGAGGAATGTGGTCAAGATACTTCTTTTTCTTGCCACTGGGTATTGTGGAGGTAGCTTTGCTGTGCACCACCTGAAATTGACCAATTTCTTGCACCTCTCTGGCATCACTGTCCCACCAGCACAAGGTTCATGATGGATTTCACACCACCCTTGGTGCTCCACACTGTATTTCACCCCCCAAACCCCTCAGCCTTCAAAGCATTCACAATAAATATACCTCCTTGACGTCTCTTTTTTCGGTGGGTGGGGTAGAGGCCCCTGTTTACATCTCCTCTACTTTGTCTCTGAGCCAAGGGCTGTGTCAGGGGGGATGAACCCTCCATGCTTCGTGCCAGATTTTCACAGTCATCGGCCGTGAGGTGTGTCTTCTTGAATCCTTTCACTGCTTTGCCAAGATGCAAAATAAAGACCCCCAAAACATCCTGTTAGCAAACAGCAACATAGAGTCCATGCCTTTAACCCAGACACAAGCCCAGAGTTTCTCTTCAGACATTTTCTAGGATAGCCCCAGGGTTTCAACAGGGAGTTTCTCCAAATAAATCAGAGCAAAAGCTTGCACAATGCTCTGCTGAGCTGCTAAGGACAATGCATCATGTCCTGCAACAGAAATTTCACCCCAAATCCCCACTCCTACATTGTACATGACTTTGGAACAAAAGAGAACGACCTAAAATCAGAATCTGTGGAAGTTCTATGACTTTCTTTGCATGATCACAACATGGAGGAAGCTGATAAAAGCATCAGTGGAAATGCAAAGTATCACAAGGAAAAACCTGAGGAAGCCTGAGGAGGCTGAACTGAGCAACCCCATGTGAGATATGGCAATCATTTACTCAAGGAAAGGTCAAAGGCAATGCTAAAACCCCTGAAACCCAAGCTTCCTGCCAACAAATGCAAGCTGAGATCCTCCATGATGGAGGAAACACCACCCACTCGCAGCACAGCTCTTCCCCTCCTCCCCACCCTTCCTCGAGAAGAACAAGTCAGAAGCAGCACAAATCTAAAGAGTGAGGGAAATTCTTACTTGAGATCTGCAGAGGCTCCTCTCTTCCATCCATGGGACAAGCAGCAGGAAAGAAAAAATTTACACAAACAACACAGCTTGCTTCAACTCAAAGTGCTCCTGACACAAAAGCCTCAAAACACAGCACAGGATGAACGCCCTCCAGACGGAATTATCAGCCCAAACCATGCCTATAGGTTCAGTTTTACTTTCTCAGTCCACTGCTGTGGAAAACAAACTCGTTTCATAAGGTTGTGGCAGCCCCAAAAGTTGCCGATTGATCTCCTACAGAGGAGTCCAAGGGTGAACTGGCTCCATTAGGCTCCCTCCTCCTTTTCATCCACGTCAGCTAGAAGCGCTACCGGGGGAGGCTGCTTCCTAGCATCAAACACAGCAAATGAGGGAAGCAGAAGAACAAAATTGGATGCAAACCAGTAGCACCCAGAGACATGAGTTAGAGTTAGCGGTGACTTGGCAGACCTGATGATCATAGAATCACAGAATTCCTTTGGCTGGAAGGCACCTTAGAGATTATCTACTCCAACCTCCCCACTGTGGGCAGGAACCTTCTCAACTAGATTCCACTGCTCAAGGTCTCATCCAACCTGGCCCTGAACACTCCCAAGGAGGAGACATCTACAACCTCCCTGGCCAACCTATTCCAGTCTCACCATCCTCATACTTAACAACTTCTTCCTAAGATCCACTCTAAACCTACTCTCCCCTCAGCTTCAAACCTTACCCCTTTGTCCTACTGCTAGACACCCTTATGAAAGGGTTCTCTCCAGCCTTCCTGTAGGATCCCTTCAGGAATTGGAAGGCAGCTCTCAGGTCCCTCTGGAATATTCTCCAGGCTGAACAAGCCCAGCTCCCTCAGCCTATCCTCATGACAGAGGTGCTCCAGCCCTTTGATCATCAACTGAAGAAGTTTCAAGAGACTGTGAAGGGCATCAAACCCACAAAAATAATGTTCTTCCTTCCTGTGCCAGAGTGCCCATATAAAAGAGAATTAGCCAATGCAGACGATCTTAAAGAGCTCTCCCAATCTAAATGATTCTATGATTTTATTCATAAGTAGGACATAAGAAAGACATCCTCCAGAGGAGGCCACAAAGACGATCAGAAGGCTGGAGCACCTCCCTTGTGGGGACAAGCTGAGAGAGTTGGGGTTGTTGAGCCTGGAGAAGAGAGGGCTCTGGAGAGACCTTATTGTGGCCTTCCAGTACCTCAGGGGAAATACAGGAGAGCTGGAGAGGGACTTTTTGTAAGGGCTTGCAGTGATAGGATGAGGAGGAATGGATTTGAGCTGGAAGAGGGGAGCTTTAGACTGGAGAGCAGGAGGAAATTCTTTACAGTGAGGGTGGTGAGAAATTGGAACAGGTTGCCCAGGGAGGTTGTGGATGCCTCCTCCCTGGAGGTGTTCAAGCCCAGGCTGGACAGGGCTATGAGCCATCTGGGCTAGCAGGAGGTGTCCCTGCCCATGGCAGGGAAGTTTGAATTAGATGATCTTTAAGGTCCCTTCCAACTCAAACCATTCTATGAATCTATGGGTTTATTCTATGACTTTATTCTGTAATTCTACTTTAAAATGGTATCTCTTGCTTGAAATTGAAAAGGTTTATGGATCAAACAGTACAAATATCTGGCAGGGGGACTGGACTAGATGATCTCCAGAGCGCCCTTCTAATCATCCTACAATTCTGTGATCTTGTGAATCGTCAAAGCACCCCAACTGTCTTAAGAACATGGTCCCTGCAAACATCAGAGCTTACCTACTGGCTCATTCTTGAAGCTGTCAGATAGAAAGATCTCAGGTAAGAGATGCAGGGCTGGGGGCAAAACCTTTGCTCCCCCACCCCAGCACACCGAAATTCCCACCATGCCAGGACTGTGGCATAGGGTTCAAGTCCAGAAACCCAACTTAAGAGCCTTCCTGGGATCCCCAGTTCAAAAGGGACTAGTGGAGAGAGTCCAGTGGAGGCTGGGCATATGCTGAGGGCCCTGGAGCATCTCTGTGAGGTGGAAAGGCTGAGAGCCCTGGGGCTGTTGAGCCTGGAGCAGCCTGAGAGGCGATCTGATCAATGCTCAGCAATGTCCAAAAGGTGGGAGGCAAGAGGCTGGGACCAGACTCTTGTCAGTGGTGCCCAGTGACAGGACAAGGGGCAATGGGAACAAACTGGAATTCAAGAAGTTCCATCTGAACATGAGGAAAGACTTCTTTGTTGTGAGGCTGGTGGAGCCCTGCAGCAGACTGCTCAGAAGGGTTGTGGAGTCTCCTTGTCTGGAGAGATTCCAAACCCACCTGGCCATTGTAATCCTCAGCAACCTGCTGTGGCTCCTTCATTGCCAAGGGTCTCCCCATTGCCAAAGCCTCCCCATTTCCAAGGGCCCCCTCATTACCAAGACCCCCTTACTGCCAAGAATGCCCCCACTTCTAAGAAGTCCCCAAGCTGCAAGAAGTGCCCGTTACTAAGGCTCCCTTATTGCTGAAGCTCCCCATATTACCAAGCCCTCCCCTAATTCTAAGAACCCTTCTACTGACAGGAACCTCTCCATTACCAAGGCTCCCCCAATGCTAAGAATCTCTCCACTGACAAGCCCCCTCATTACCAAGGCCCCGCTAACTGCCAAGGGTCTCCCATTCCCAAGAGTTCTCTCCAATACTAAGGAGCTCTCACATTACCATGGCCTCCCCCACTGCCAAGAGCTCCCTCAATGCCAAGAACACCCGCCAATGCCAAGGGAGTCCATTCTCTACTCCTTTCCCTCCTACAGGCCCCCTCCTTGTCCCTCCCCCCGCAATGCCAAGGGTCCCCTCCAATATCAATGACCCCCTCTGTTAACCCCCTCCAGTACCAAAGATTCCCATTGCCGAGGNCTGGCGGATCTCGGAGGGAGCGGGAAACCCGGGATGTTCCTGAGGGAAAAGGCAGTTACTGGGGACAGGGAATTAATGGTTTTCCTAAGGGGGAAGGGAATTTCAGGTGTTCCCGAGGGGAAAGGGAGCTTCGGGAGTTCCTGAGGGAGCAGGGAATTACTGCTGTTCCTGAAGGAAAAGGCAGTTGTGTGTGTCTGAGGGAAAAGGGAACTTAACGTTGTTCCTGAAGGAGCAGGGAATTACTGATGCTCCTAAAAGAACAGAGTATTGTTTTCCTAGGGGAGCAGAGTATTAGTGCTTTTCTAAAGGGTAAAGGGAATTTCTGTTATTCCTGAGGGAACAGGCAATTAGTGGTTTTCCTAAGGGGAAAGGGAATTTTGGATGTTCCTGAAATAAAAGGGAGCTTTGGGTGTTCCTGAGGGAGCAGGGAATTACTGTTGTACCTGAAGGAAAAGGGAGTTTCAGGTGTTCCTGAGGGGAAAGGAAGTATCTAGTGTTCCCAAGTGATAAAGCAATTTCTGATTTTCCTAAAAGAAAAAGAGGGTTTCTTATTTTCATGAAGGAAAAGGGAATTTTTGTGTTCCGGAGGAAATTGGGAATTTCTGGTGTTCCTGAGGGAAAATGAAGTTTGGGGTGCTTCAGAGGGAATCGGGAATTTCTGGTGTTCCTGAGGAAAAATGGAATTTGGGGTGCTTCTGAGGAAATTGGGAATTTCTGGTGTTCCTGAGGAAANTTTAAACCCATTGCCCCTTGTCCTGTCATTACAAGACCTTGTGAATAGTCCCTCCCCAGCCTTCCTGTAGGCCTCCTTCAGATACTGAAAGGCTACTATAAGGTCTCCTGGAAGCCTTCTCTTCTCCAGGCTGAAGAGCCCCAACTCTCAGCCTGTCCTCATAGCAGAGCTGCTCCAGCCTTCTGATCATCTTTGTGGCCCTCCTCTGGACCCGCTCCAACACTTCCATGTCCTTCCTGTACTGGGGGCTCCAGAACTGCACACAGTACTCCAGGTGGAGTCTGACGAGAGCAGAGTAAAGGGGCAGAATCCCCTCCCTTGCCCTGCTGGCCACGTTGCTCTTGACAAGTGAAAAGAAAATTTGGGGTGTTCCTATGGGACCAGGGAATTTGAGGTATTCCTGAGGGATGCTGTCAATGGAACTGGAGATTCCTGGTGTTGCTGAAGGAGAAGGAAATTTCTGGTTTTCCTAAGGGAAAGTGTATTTTCTGAGGGATAAGGGAATTTTGGGTGTTCCTGAGGGAAAGGGGAGTTTCAGGTTCTCCAGAGGGAGCTGGGAATGACTGGTGATGCTGAGGAAAAAAGGAATTACTAGTTGTTGTGAGGGAAAAGGGCACTACAGGTGTTCCTGAGAGAATGTGGGATTGCTTGTTGTCTGGATGAGAAATCAGTTCCTAGTATTCCCAAGGGGGAAAGAACTTTCTGTTTTTCCTGAGAGGCCAGCTACTGGATTTTCTAAGAGAAAAGGAAATTCCTGATTACCTTGAAGGAGGAGAAAATTTATTGTTATCCTGAGGGAGAAGAGATTTTTTGGTGCTCTGAAGGGAATTGGGAATTTCTGATGTTCCTGAGGGGAAAGGGGATTACTGGTTTTTCTACAGGAAAAGGGACATTTTGATGTTCCTGAGAGAGAAGAGAATTTTTGGTGTACTTAAAGGAATTACTGATACTCCTGAGGGAAGGAGAGAATTTCTGGTGTTGCTAAGGCAAAAGGGAGTTTGGGGTGTTCCTAAGGGAGATTGGAAATTTCTGGCATTCCTGAGAGAAAGGGGAGTTGCTGTTGTTCCTGAGGAAACTTCTTGTTACCCTGAGAGGGAAAAGAATGCCTGGTTATCCTGAAGGAGAAGGAAAATTCCAGTTATCCTAAAGGGAGAGGTGGGTTTGTTGAGGGAAAAGGGAAATGTCCATTTTTCCTGAGAGGCCAGGCTTTCTTGTTCCCAAGTGAAAAAACCATTCTATGGACACAGTTTCAAACCCAAATCCTGCTTTTTCCCTCTTTTCTTCCCACTCTGCAGCCATGGTGGAGGGGGAGAGGTCGCGGGCGCTGCTGCGGCTGGTGCAGGAGGGCCGGCTGGAATTCCTGCGGGATGAGCTGCAGCAGGACACCAGCTTGGGCCCAGCCGTACAGAACCAGCGCTACGGGCGCCTGAGGGACACGCTGCTGCACCACGCTGCCCGCTATGGGCACCAGGAGATCCTTGCCTACCTGGTAGAGGCGTTGGAGATGGATGTGGAGGTGTCAAATAGTGACTACAAGAGACCTCTCCACGAAGCGGCCTCCATGGGCCATAGAGAGTGTGTCTCCTACCTCCTGGAGAGAGGAGCAAGTGTGGACTGCTTGAAAAAGGCAGACTGGTAGGTGGCTGGTTGGCTTCGTGTGGGTCAGGATGGTGTCTGAAAGGGGTTTGGATGCAGAATCATGGAACAGCAGGATTGTTTTGGTTGGAAGAGACTTCTGAGATTGTCGAGTCCAGCAGTCAAAGGCTGGGAATGAAAACAATTTAGAATTGAATGCATAGCATCATGGAATGGCTTGGGTTGGAAGGGACATTTCAAAGTCACTTAGTCCACCCCCCTGCAGTCAGCAGGGCTATCTGCAGTTAGAGCAGGTTGCTCAGAGCCAGACAACCTGACCTGGAATGGTTCCATCTACCACCTCTCTGGACAACCTGGGGCAGGGTCTCACCACCCTCAGTGGGAAAAATGTCTTCCTTCTCTTTAATCTAAATCTCCTCCTTGCAGTTTCAAAGCATCAACCCTTGTCCTGTCACAACAGGTCCTAAAATGTCTGTCCCCAGCTTTCTTCCCAGCCCTTTCCAGGCCCGAAAGGCCAACAGTAGGTCTCGCTTGAAGACTTCTTTTCTCCAGGCTGAACAGCCCTAGGTCTCTCAGCCTGGCCTCACAGCAGAGAGCTTCCAGCCCTCCCTGCCATCATTGCTGTGGCCTCCTCTGGCCCTGTTCCCTGCTGTGCTGAGGACTCCAGAGCTGGCCCTAGTACTGCAGGTGGAGTCTCATGAGGTAGAATCCCCTCCCTCCACCTGCTGCCCACGCTGCTGGGGATCAGCCCAGGACAAGGCTGGGTCTGGGGTAAGTTCCTGCCCCTATCACTGATTTCCCCAGGTTTATTGTAGAAGCTGTAAATTACTGCTTCATTAGTAGCTCCCATTTAAAAGCTTTCTGACACAGGTATTTATTCTTCTGTATTTCCCTGTCGGATGGAAAACAGCCATAATAATCCACAATTTACATGGAATCACAGAAGTGTTTTGATTGGAAAAAGACCTTACAGATCATTCAGTCCAACCTTTAATCCAGCACTGCCAGGTCACCACTAAACCATGGCCTTCAGCACCACTATTCCACAGCTTTTCAACTTTTCCAGGGATGGGGACTCCATCACTGCCCTGGGAAGCCTGTTCCAGGCTTTGACAGCCCTTCAGGAGGAAGAATGTCACTTGTATTCAATCTAAACCTCTCCTGGCACAACCTGAGCCCATTTTCTCCTATCATTTGTTCTTTGAGAAAAGAGACCCACCTGGCTCAGAACTCCTTTCAGGGAGTTGTAGAGAGCCAGAAGGTTTCCCCTCAGCCTCCTTTTTATCCAGGCTCAATAACCCAAGTTCCCTCAGCTGCTCAACACAAGACTTGTTCTTTAGACCCTTCACCAGCTTAGTTGTCCTCTGGACAACAGAAATTTTAGTTCTCAGAAACTGAAATAAGATACAAAGTTGAGTTTCACTCTTCTTTCCCCTCACCAGACAGAGCCTCTCCAGTCAAATTTCTTACTGGTAGAGCAGTGACAGCTTGAACAACTCAAGAGAGAACTTTTATTTTCAGGGCTTTTGATTGCCTGTCATGTGGACATCATAGAATCCCAGGTTGGAAGGGCCCTCAATGATTATTTGGTCGAACATTTCTTGGTAAAAGCCCACCTAGATAAGATGACTCAGCACCCTGTCCCACTCATATGTGGGTGACACACAAGGAAATGATGAGGGAACGAGAATTGGGAATAAAAATCAAAGCCTAATCCACGCATAAGCAGCAGGCCAGATTAATGCCAAGTTCTTTTGAGGAGGGAGGTTTCTCTGTACCATTTTGCAATGAATCTCAGCCCACAAATGAAAGCCCAGGGAGGTCACTTTGAAGCTGAACTAACATAAAAGCAGCATCTGAGTCTTCCTAACTTGAGACTGCCAGCAAGCATGCTGACATCAGGGGGAGCAGAAGACGGCAGAGACCTGAGCTTTGTGTGAGAGTCTTATTTTCTTTGCTAGGCCCACAGAACCCTTCCATCCACTGAATCCAACATGGGGAGCTACATCTAGAATCATAGAACTGTTGAGGTTGGAAGAAAGCTTTGAGATCATGAAGTCCAACCACTTGCCTAACGCTCACAATCCCACCACCACTGCTAGGCTACTATCACTAAACCACATCCAGGTTTTCTTTTAAATACTTCCAGGGATGAGGATTCCACCACTGCCCTGGGTAGCTTGTTCCAGGCCTTGACAACCTCTTCTGTAAAGAAATTCTTGGCTCAAACATGACCCAGCCCTTGGGCACAGTCTGATTTCCATTGAAAATATGAACTGAGTAGGAATGGTGCTGCAGGAAACATGGAGCTGCAGGGAGCACCAAGCTCAGGCTCAGCTCTTCCCCATCACCCCCAGCAATCCCATGTCTCATCATCAAAATCACCATTGTTGGCGATCTCTCTCCTCTCAGCACTCTATTCCTGTCTTTACTTGTCCTTAACCAAAAGTTGCTCCTAGACATGGGGAACAGGACAAAACTGGAAAACAGAGGGATCTGGCCAGGCTGGATCAGTGGATTCAGGACAATGGGATGAGGTTTAACAAGGCAACGTGCTGGGTCCTGCGCTTGGGTCACAACAAGCCCAGGAATGCTCCAGGCTGGGGGCAGAGTGGTTGGAAACTGCTCGGTGGGAAAGGACCTGGGCGCATTCATTGACAATTGGCAGAAGATGAGCCAGTGTGTGGCCTGCAGGACCAGGGCAGGGATTGTTCCCGTCTGCTGGTCACTGGTGAGGCCACACT
>WBNM01046196.1:23346-81787 GCA_013399055.1 Ramphastos sulfuratus | reverse complement strand
AGGGGAGGGTTAGGTTGCAGATTGGAACAAATTCCTTTGCTGCAGGAGTGGTCAGGGATTGGCACAGGTCTGCCCAGGGCAGTGCTGGACTCCCCATCCCTGCAGGTGTTCAAGAAACCTGTGCCCAGGGCACTTGGGGACATGGTTTGATGTCCATGGTGGTGTTGGGCTGAAGGTTGGACTGGATGATCCCAGAAGGCTTTTCCAACCCAAACAACTCCACACTTCTATGAGCCAACACTTGCCAAGAGCACACTGAATGTCTCCCCAGCTCTGAGTGTAGAGTTTCTAAGCAGGATGCATTTTAATGTTTCAAATCTTTGTGCATATCCAGGTCATTGTAAAACAGCTCCTCTTGGTCCTTTCTTCCTGATGCAGCACTGCAGAGTTGCAATCCACACTTGGTATTTTGTGTTAAATAAAAGAGTTTGGTTTGGTTTGGTTTTCAATTAAAAAAGAAAATTAAAAAAAAAAAAGCTTTTGGCTGGTTTTGGACTTTCACAGAGGGTCAACAGCTAACAGTTTTTGTCTTCACATTCAAAACCTGAGATCCTAACTGCCTGCTGGACTCAGGTGGATGCTGTACAGACCTATTTTAGACTGGAGATTAGGAAGAAATGATTTACACTGAGGGTGGGGAGACACTGGAACAGGTTGCCCAGGGAGGTTGTGGAGCACAGAATCACCAAATGTGATCAAAGATCACATTTGGTGATTCTGTGCTCCACAACCTCCCTGGAGGTGTTCAAGGCCAGGTTAGATGAGGCCTTGAGCAACCTCTTCTAGTGGGAGGTGTCCCTGCCCATGGCAGGGGGATTGGAACTGGATGATCCCTAAGGTCCCTTCCAACCCAAAGCAGTCTATGAGGCTGTGCATTTTGTGTGTGTTTGGTGGCACTTGGACACCAAGGAAAGTCACAGGATTCATGTTCACATCATAAGTTAACCTCCCAGGTACCAACAGCTAAAGAGTTTTTGGATCCTCTTCAGGTCTTTAACTGCTTTTTGCATTTTGTTCAGTTGGGACAACAGGAACTGGGATGATTGGAGGTTCTCCTCTGCCTCTGCCAGGTGTGTGAGGCCACATCTGGAGTACTGAGTCTAGTTCTGGGCCCCTCCAGCTCAGGAGAGCCAGGGAACTACTGGAGAGAGTCCAGCAGAAGCTCCAAAGATGCTGAGGGGCCTGGAGCATTGCTGTGAGGAGGAAAGGCTGATAGCCCTGGGGCTGTGAGCCTGCAGAAGGGCATCCTGAGAGGGGATCCACTCAATGCACAGCAGGAGCTAAAGGAGAAGAGGAACCATCACACCCCAGAGATTTGAGCAGTACCTTTATTGGACAGACAAATCATGACCTTTTAGAAAATAAGCACAATTAGAGCACAAACAAAATCACAGATTTGAGCACTTCTGTCCTGAGAGGCTGTGTCAGAGCAGAGGGCAGCTGGCTGGATGTAAGGGCAGCACAAGAGGGACATGGACTGCCCAGAGAGGTTGTGGAGTCTCCTTCTCTGGAGAGCTTCCAAACCCACCTGGACATTGTGATCCTGGGCAAGCTGCTGTGGGTGGCCCTGCTTGAGCAGTGGGGGTTGGGCTGGGTGATGTCCTGAGGTTCCTTCTAGCCCCACCAGTCTGGGATTCTGGGATTCCCATGCAGTGTCACTTTGCCAGCACTGCAGGTGGCACAGTGGAGGCAAATCCCTGCCCTGCACCTTCACAAAAGAAGAAGAGGAAGGGACAGGGACAGGGCAGCAGCTGCTGAGAAATTCTGGTGAGAGAAACCATCTCTGCTGTGGTCAGAGGGCAGACACTTGGCAGTGCACTCAGCAAAGCTTTCTGTCTGCTCGGGGAGGGGTTAGCTGGAGGAGAGCACAAGGCTCACAGCATGCAGTGGAAAATGAGGTCACTGGAAGGTCTGCCAGGGCCAGGGCTGCGCTGGCACAGTAACCTCCATAGCACTGCTGAAAGTCAGACCAGCCTGCTGCGTGCCCAGGGGGCAGCAGATGCCCTGTGCACAGCCATCTCCAGCAGCACCCTGCCCATCACCCCCTGCAGAGCCTTCGCTGGGGCTCTGCACCCTGGAGAAGAGAAGGCTTCCAGGAGACCTTAGAGTAGCCTTCCAGGATCTGAAGGGGGCTACAGGAAGGCTGGGGAGGGACTACTGACAAGGTCTTGCAATGCCAGGACGAGGAGCAATGGGTTTGAACTGGCAGAGGGGAGATTGAAACTGGATGTTAGGAGGAAGTTCTTTACAGTGAGGGTGGTGAGACACTGGCACAGGTTGCCCAGGGAGGTTGTGGCTGCTCCCTCCCTGGATGTGTTCAAGGCCAGGCTGGACGAGGCCTTGAGTGAGCTGTACTAGTGGGAGGTGTCCCTGCCTATGGCAGGAGGTTGGAACTAGATGATCCGTGAGGTCCCTTCCAACCTTACCATTCTGTGATTCTACGATTCTCTTTGCCTTGGTGCAGGAGCAGTGTGCCAGGAGATGGGTCCACGGCCAGGGAGTGGCTCTGGTGCCAGGGAAATGTGTGCTTTCCACGGGGCTCTTTTGACTCCAGGTGCTCAAGAGGTCCAAAGCCCAGCAGCAGCAGCAGCCCAGCCTCTCCCATTCACTGGGTCAGCTGCCTGGAGCATCACAAATCAGCTGCCTGAGCTATTTCTGGCCCACGGAGCCAGAGGGAGGGAGAAGCTGCAGCACAGATGAGCAAGGCACAATTGGCTCATCTGTGGAGGACAGGGAGCCAGGCACTGTCTGCTGGGCTTGGGACAACCTCTGAGCTTTGGGCTGCAGGCTCATGAGAAGGAACTTCTTGGCTTGGAGGGTGGCAGAGCCCTGAAGCAGGCTGCTCAGAGAGGTGGTGGAGTCTCCATCTCTGGAGACATTCAAGGCCCACCTGGACATGTTCCTGTGTGACCTGCTTTAGGTGGTTCTGCTCTGGCAGGGGGATTGGACTGAATGACCTCCAGAGGTCCCTTCCAACCCTTCCATTCTGTGATTCTGTGGTTCAGTACCCTGTGTGGAACGGCTTTGAGAGCAGAAAGGACACATGGCATGGAAAAAAATCAGCCCAATTCTATCTTAGAACACTACACTGGGTCCCAAATAGCACCACTGAACACCCCCAAAAGTCCTACCCTCCTTGGGAGCTGTCCCCAGACTCCTTTGGGGGGGGTCACAACCTACCCTGAGGCAGCTCCTGGCTGGGAGCTGCTGCTCCAGCCAAGCCTGGGGGCTGGAGGCCATGGGAAAGCAACAGGCCCAGGGGAGCTGTAGGGCTGAGAAGAGCTATTTTGTATATGCTGCCTGCTATATATAGAGCCTGGCAAGCACACAGGGCTGGGCCCTGTTGCTTTTGTTGCTAAAAACATCCTTTGGAAAGCCCATTTTAGGCAGCTGGCTGCTGCCCTGGGCGGGATACACTAAGCAGGTGCTGTGGAGCTCTGCTGGGTGCTGGCAGGACGGTGAGGAGAAGCTGCTGGCACTGAAGCATGGGCTTCTGGAGCTGCTCTGGCTGCCCTGGGAGCCACAGAGCTTCTTCCTACTAAGGAGCTTTTGCCTCCCTAGGGGGGAGCTTGCAAATCTAATTACACTGCAGGGTGTCAGAGCAGCCAGGGGAGACCTCGGGTGGCACCATCTCGGTTTCAGATCCTGGCTCTGGGTGCAGATGAAGTGCAGGACTGCCCAGATCTCAGCTGAGCCCTGCCTGCCCTTTGCAGGCTGATCCCTGGGTCACAAGTGTGCTTTGCCATGTTTTAAAGCACTTCCTTTAGGCAGGTGGTGCAAGGTGGAGAGACGTTGCCCATCTGGCAAATGGCTGCCACAGGACTGGCACCGACCCAGAAACGAGTCACAGAGCCACAGAGTGCACTGGGTTGGCAGGGACCCTCAAAGGGCATCGTGTACAACCCTCCCTGCAGTCAGCAGGGACACCTCCAGCTAGATCAAGGCTACCCAGGGCCCCATCAAGTCTGATCTGGAATGTCTCCAGGGATGGAGCCTCCACCACATCTCTGGACAACCTCTTCCAGTGTTTCACCATTCTCATAGTGCAGAGCTTCCTCCTAATGTCCAACCTAAACCTCCCCTGCTCCAGTTTCAAACTGTTGTCCCTCATCCTACCGAGGCCTTGAGTGACCTTTACTAGTGGGAGGTGTCCCTGCCTATGGCAGGGGGTTGGAACTAGATGATCCTTGAGGTCCCTTCCAACCTTACCATTCTATGATTCTATGATTCTATGATCCTATCACCACAGGCCCCTCTAAACAGTCCTTCCTCAGCCTTCCCATAGCTCCCTTCAGGTACTGCAGTGCTGCCCTAAGGTCTCTCTGAGCCGCCTCAAGGCTGAACAAACTCTCCTACTTAGGAGAGGTGCTGCAGCTGCAGCCCTCTGATCACCTTTGTGGCCTCCTCTGCACCCACTCCAGCAGGTCTGAGAAGCGGTGCTGGAGCTGGTGGGAGGGTTGAAGGCCCCACCTGTGTCACTGTGCTCTTGCCATCCTTCTGCTGTCATTTCTGAGCTGCTGCTGTCCCGATCACCCCAGGTGAGCAGGCGGCTCACAGGCGGGGCTGGCGGGGCCTGGCCAGCTGCTTCTCCTGCAGGATGCTCCCCACAAGCCTGGCTGCTGCCATGGCACAGCCCCAGTGGATGGTGATCCCAAACCCTCCGTGCCCGTAGTTGTGTATCACCTGTGGGGGGGAAGAGAAGGGATGAGGCTTGATGTCNCTTGTATATTGTGCTAAGCTTTATTTACAGCTATATTTACCCAAAATGATGCTGTGCTGAGGGTCCAAGAGCAGATGGCACACTGCAACTGGTGCCAGCCCTGGTCTGCTTTCTCTGAAATGATCTATTGGCAGTGGGATTTGAAGATTCATTGCCCTGGGGAACTTAGACACTGGGCACACAGTGTGGGTGGGAGCATTGATCTTCTGGAGGGCAGGGAAGCCCTGCAGAATGATCTGGCCAGGCTGGATTAATGGGATCCAATAGGATCAGGCTCAAGGAGGCCAAGTGCAGGGTCACAACCACCTCACAGAGTCTCCAAGCTCAGGACACAGTGCTGGTACCTCTGCCTGGCGATGCCCATGGGCGATGGTCTCCCGCTCCAGGCGAACCCGGGGCCGTGTTGGCCTCAGGCCACTCCACTCCTGCACCACCTTTGCTTTCTGAAAGGAGAAGCAGATCAGCACCTGCAGGCTGCTCCTCCAAACATTGTGGCTCCAAACAACGAGAGCTCCCAGATGCAGAAGCTGCCCCATCCCTGCTGCTGCTCCACCTCCCGGCACGCTGCAAGGGCAGGAACAATTTCAGGGTGCCAGGGCACTGGAGCAGGCTGCTCAAAGTGGTTGTGGAATCTTCTCCTCTGGAGGGATTCCAGCCCTGTCTGGCCGTTGTGATCCTGGGCCAGCTGCTGTGGGTGACCCTGCTTGAGCAGGGGGTTGGACTGGATGGTGTCCAGAGGTCCCTTCCAACCCCAGCATGTTGGGATTGTGTGACATAGGCAGATTTTGTGGTTTGCCCCCATGGCCTCAGCTGTGCCCAAGCACCTGGGCTCTCCATGCACCTCCCTCCCTCTCCACCTCTCAGTGGTGGGTATTGGGTTGGGGTCACCCACCTGGAGAGAAGGCAGCAGCCTGCAGCAGCTCTCCCAGATGGTTTTGTGATCCTGGGCACTGTTCTCTTCACTCCAGTTGCCACTCTGGTTGACCCCTCCCAAGACTGTGAACTCACTCCTGCACCAGAAGCCAAAGGGGATAAATGGTGATGAGTGTCCCCAGCTGTCCCTTGCTGGGCCATCACTGAAGGACTCCACATGCTGCTTGGATCCTGCTTCACCCTGAGCCTGTCACACATCCCTGCTGGGGAAACTCTCAGGCCATGAGCAGTGCCTGCAGGCCTGCTCAGGAGCAAGTCATTCACTGAACACTCTCAGCATGCAAAGGTTCTTTGCCTGGGCAAACCCAACAGCTGAGGTCATCTTCCACCAAGCAGGTCTGCTGCTGCCTGCCTGGGGAAGAGCTGGGAGCAAGGAGATGCCTGCAAGTGGGGGACACAAAGGAATAGATTTCTACTGCTGCCCCAAACACCTGTGGATTGACAGAGCATGAGGCAGCTTAAGGCTGGGGGCAGCTGTGGGTGGCTGTACCTGCTGGATCCTTCTGAGTCATGGAATTACAGAATGACTCAGGGTGGGAAAGACCTTTAAGGTCATCTTGAGTCCAGCTGCTAACCCAGCACTGCCAGGGCACCACTGAACCATGGCCCTCAGCACCACATCTGCAGGGCTTTGAAACCCCCCCAGGGATGGGGACCCCATCCCTGCCCTGGGCAGCCTGGGACAGGCCCTGACAACCCTCAAGGGGAAGAAATTGTTCCTCATGTCCAACTCAAACCTCTCCTGGGGGAAAAAAAAGCCAAACAACAGACTCACTTATTCCCTGAGAAGCACAAAGACCAAAGGCTTGAATGCCAGAGTGTGCAGGAGGCCTGGTTCCAACCCAGGGCTGAGCTGCTGCATCAGGGCAGCTGCCACCAGGAATCATGTCTGAGCCAGTGCTTGAGGAGCACCAAGAGCAGAGCACCACTGACACCCACCTGAGCCTGTGCCACCCCCTGTCACCTACCCTGGAATGATGTATGGTGAGTTGTAGATGCCGCTTTGGGTGCTGTGAGTGACGATGAAATGCTTCACCCATGGGGCTAGGACCTGGGAGAGGGTGAAGGAGAGATGGAGAGCAGTGTCCCCAGCTTGGGGAGGGACATGAGCAGCTTGGTGAGTGTGGTCCCTGGGGTCTGCACATGGTGCCCTGCCTGCTGCTCAGGCTCTTAGGTGACACACAGGCCTGGCTTTCCTCTGCTGCCTCCGTGGGAAGATGGAGATGGGAGGGCAGAAAGGCAACCACCAGAGCAGCTCCTACCTGGCACGAATCTCTGTCTCCCCAAACCATCCTCCTCCTCTCCCAAGGATCTGATGTCCTTTTACTATCAGTCTCCTCTCACCTTCACTCAAGCAAGAAGTGGGCTGGAGACTTGGGGCTGACCCATGGCCAAAGCAGGAATGAGATCAGGGTTTCTGCTCTGCTCCCACCCCACACAGGGGTTTTACAGGAGCACTCTTTTCTGGGAATAAGGACCTGATCCCAGTGTGGATCCAGCCCACGAGCCCCTGATTTGCCAGAGGGCATCTCTCATAATGTGGCTAACAAATGGCTCCTCCAGAAAGCAGAGGAGAGACACAAGCCCTGCACCCACCTCACCTTTATGATCTGTCCACGGCCAGGCTGGAGCTCTGGGTCAGGCTGCAGCTCCCCAGCACGCATCCCAGTGCAGTTTATCACAACATCCACCCCCTGGGCAAACATCTGATGAGGGACAGATGTGGTGGTGAGCAGCACACACAGCAACGTGCCCATGGGGGGCATGAGAGCCCTGTGCCAGAGCCAAGCCAAGGCCTTGGTCTAACAGCCTGGGAGTGAATAAACCACCAGAGACAGAGCCAATGGAGGCTGACAAGCTGCTGAGGGGTCTGGAGCATCCCTGTGAGGAGGAAAGGCTGAGAGCCCTGGGGCTGCTTAGTCTGGAGAAGAGCAGCCTGAGAGAGGATTTGCTCAATGCTCAGCAGAAGCTAAAGTGGCTGCAGGGGGCAGAGGGACAGAGACAGTCTCTTGTCAGTGGTGCCCAGGGACAGGACAAGGGGCAATGGGCACAAACTGGAAGCCAGGGGGTTCCACCTGAACAGGAGGAGGAAATTCTGTGGTGTGAGGGTGCTGGAGCCCTGGAGCAGGCTGCCCAGAGAGGTTGTAGAGTGTCCTCTGCAGAGCTTCCAAACCCACCTGGCCATTGTGATCCTGGGCAAGCTGCTGTGGGTGCCCCTGCTTGAGCAGGGGGGTTGGACTGGATGATCTCCAGAGGTCCCTTCCACCTCCCTCCATGTTGGAATCCTGGGATCCTGTGCTCCTAGAGCAGCAAGTGCCTGCTGGCTGCTGCTTCTCCATGCCAGGAAGGGGCTGTGCCAGCCCTGCCCCAACTCAACATCCAAACTCACCTCCTGGAAAGATTCAACCTTCTTATGGAAAAACTTCACCCCTCTCTGCATTAACCTGGGAAGAAGGAGCTGGTTTGTTGTGGGCAAATTAAAAGCAAATGAACCCTTCAAATCAGTGTCTGTAATGGATCCCCAGGGCAGCTGAGCTGTGGCTTGGTGCTCCTCCTGATAAATAACCCTGCTCTGCCCAGTGCTTCCTCATGATCTCCAGTCATTAGCTCATGTCCCTAATGACCCAGAGCTACTGAAGGTGATCAGGCCTGCATCAGATCCCAGGTCTTCTGCCATGGACAGGGCCACTCACTCCATATTGGAAATGCTGAGAACAAAACCAAGCCCCAAATGCTCCTGTAGCTGAAGTGCTCAGCTCTGAGCATCCCAATACTTGCATTTTTAGCCTGCAAAATGGAGCTGGTTTTGAGGGGCCTCCCAGCAGGGAGGCTGCTACCCCACTGGGGCAACGAGGTGGAATTCCAGACCCTTCTCCCTGTGTCCCAGGGGTGCATCCCTGCTTCCCCTTCTCCTTCAGTTCATCCTTGGCCTCTGCATTTTCAAGCAGGAGGATGTGGGGTGGCTGCCTACACTCAAGCAGTGCTGCCTAATCTCAGCCAGCAATCTGGCAGGAGGGAAGGATCTGGGATGAAAACCCCACCCCTGCCTCCCGTGTCCTGCTGGCCACAGAACTCAGAGGGAGCAGCAGCAGCTGCCCCAGCACAGCCCCAGCCTCAGGGCAGCTTCTACACTCACTTGTCGGTGAGCCACGGCAGGTAGCTTCTGCACTCCAGCATCAGTGCAGTGTTGAACCAGCCATAGCTGAAACCAGAGCAGGAGAAAAAGCCATCAGGACCTGCAGCAGCTTTATATAAGCAGCCTCCTCCTCTCCTGCAGCTTCCAAAGGCCACTGCAGCTCCAAGAGCCCAGTTCCCCCCCTCCCCCCAACAAGTGCATGGGTTTTTTCCCCCCTCTATTTACAACATAAAGCATCTTCTGCTGATCTCCTTTCACCAGCTGGAGGGATAACATCTGGAGAAGTGAGAGAGGGGCTGGAATGGTCTCAAATCACAGAATCAGTTTGGTTGGAAGAGGCCTTTAAGAATATGGAGTCTAAGCTTGAACCCAGCACTGCCAGGGCACCACTAAGCCATGGCCCTCAGCACCACATCTACACAGCTCTGAAAACCCTCCAAGGCTGGGGACTCCACCACTGCCCTGGGCAGCCTGGGACAAGCCTGGACAACCCTTTTGGAGAAAGAAATTGTTCCTCCTGTCCAACCTAAACCTCCCCTGGGGCAACTTGAGGCTGTTTCCTCTTGTGTCACTTGTTCCTTGGGAGAAGAGACCAACCTCCACCTGGCTCCAGCCTCCTTTCAGGGAGCTGTAGAGAGCAGTGAGGTCTCCCCTCAGCCTCCTTTTCTCCAGACTGAACAACTCCAGCTCCCTCAGCTGCTTCTTACCAAAGCTGTGCTCTAGGCTCCTCAGATACCCTGGGCTGCTGCTTTGTTTTTTGGCTTGTTTGAGATGTTTCCTCCTTAATTTAAGGCAAGAGGCTGTAACAAAACAAGGCCACTTCTGCACCCAGTTTCTCACCCTCCTTGCTCCTCAACAGGGAGGTGCCTGGGACCATCCAGCCATACCCATCCTGCCTGGGGGAAAACCACATCCCTGGCACTCCAGGAAAGAGAGTGAAAAGTACCTGTAACCAGGGAAGAGTTCAAGCTCTTTTGGTGTCAAGTTCCTGAATCCCAGGACAATGTTCCTCCAAGATGGGTCCTGCAGCAAGGAGAAAAGATCTGAGCTCGTTCATGAAGATGAATCCCCCACAGCAGGACAGAGGCTGTGGAGAAGGGCAGGACACACACACACACACAGCACGGGTAGCTTGGCACTGCCAGCTCCCACCCTCAGAAGGCTCAGCCCTGGCTTTGTGTCAATACTGAAAACCCAAACACCATGTCCCAGGCAAACTGTCACAAGACAAACTTGGAAGGACTGGAAGCATTTGGAGGATCTTCTGGGAAAAAGCACAACCCTGCCCACCCCCCTGGCAGCCTCCGAGCTGGAGCCCTTCCCAGCCCTGGCTGCTGCTTGCTCCTCACCGGCACTGGCTGTGTGAACAGGTTGTAGCCAGAGACGAGGAACAGTCCCATCTCCTGTGCTGCTGGGGAGCCCAGGTGTCCCAGGAGGTGGTCAAATGTCTCCTTGTTCCACAGCCTGCAGTGAGACAAAGAGTGTGGCCAGCAGGACCGGGGCAGGGATGGTCCTCCTGTACCCAGCACTGGCTTGGGTTCAGTTTTGGGGCCCTCCCTCCAAGAAGAACATTGAGGGGCTGGAGCATGTCCAGAGAAGGACAATGAAGCTGGTAAAGGGTCTGGAGAACAGGTCTGGTAAGGAGCAGCTGAGGGAGCTGGGATTGTTCAGCATGGAGAAGAGGAGGCTGAGGGGAGACCTCATTGCTCTATGCAGCTCCCTGAAAGGAGGCTGGAGCCAGGTGGGGGTTGGTCTCTTCTCCCAACAAACAAGTGATAGGACAAGAGGAAATGGCCTCAAGTTGCCCCAGGGGAGGTTTAGATTGGGCATGAGGAACAATTCCTTCCCCTTGAGAGTTGCCCAGGCCTGCCCAGGCTGCCCAGGGCAGCAGTGGAGTCCTCATCCCTGCAAGGGGTTCCAAAGCCCTGGAGATGTGGTGCAGAGGAAGGTGGTTCAGTGGTGCCCTGGCAGTGCTGGGTTCAGGATTGGACTCAATGATCTTAAAGGTCTCTTCCAACCTTAATGACTCAATGGCTCTATGGAAAGAGGAGAGTGCTGCCTCTGCAAGCCCCACGGTGCTGTGCCTGGGCACACTGAGGGGCACACCAAGGGGCACACCAACAGGCACACTGAGGGGCACACCGAGGGGCACATCGAGGGGCATGCTGAGGGGCACACCAAGGGGTACACCGAGGGGCACACCAAGAGGCACACCGAGGGGCACACCAAGAGGCACACCGAGGGGCATGCCGAGGGGCACACCAAGGGGCACACCAAGGGGCACACCGAGGGGCACACCAAGAGGCACACCGAGGGGCATGCCGAGGGGCACACCAAGGGGTACACCGAGGGGCACACCAAGAGGCACACCAAGAGGCACACCGAGGGGCACACTGAGGGGCACACCAAGAGGCACACTGAGGGGCACACCAAGAGGCACACCGAGGGGCACACCGAGGGGCACACCAAGAGGCACACCGAGGGGCACACCGAGGGGCACACCAAGAGGCACACCGAGGGGCACACCGAGGGGCACACAGCACCAACCTGCTTCTCCACACTTACGTCTCCTGCAGGTTGCCATGGTCGCTCAAGTAGGGCTGCCACAAGCCAGCTGCCCCGTCGCTGGTGGTGCCAGGTGTGTAGCAATCTGCATAGACCTCCAGCTGCAGGGAGGGCACCAGGCTGTGGTACTGCTGGTGGATGCACAGGGCACTGGAGAGCCCGATCACCCCGGCCCCGATGACAGCCACGCGCATGGCTCCGGCTCTCTGTAGGGGAGGAAATGCCTGAAGGACATTGTTGGGGACAAGGAGCTGCTTGGCCAAGCCAGGGCTTCCCTGGGGGAGACAGCTTTAGGTGCTTCACTGTGAGAGTGGTGAGCTGCTGGAGCAGGATGCCCAGAGAAGTTGTAGAGGCTCCAGGCTTGGAATCAGCTAAAGCCAGGTTGGATGTGGCTGGAGGTTAGGAAGAAGTTCTTCACAGCAAGAGTGGCTGCCTGTTGGTATGGGCTGCCAGGGGAGGTGGTGGAGTCCCCATCCCTGGAGGTGTTTAAGAGGAGGCTGGATGAGGCACTTAGTGCCATGGGTTAGTTCATTAGAAGGGGTTAGGTGACAGGTTGGACTCGATGATCTCAGAGGTCCTTTCCAACCTGCTTAATTCTGTGATTCTGTGTGATTCTGTGATGGGGCTTTGAGCAACCTGGTCTGGTAGGAGGTGTCCCTGCCCACAGCAGGAGGTTGGAACTGGATCATCTTAAAGGTCCCTTCCAACCCAAAACATGCTCTGACTCTAGGCTGTGGTCAGCACTTGCAACCTGCTGGAGCAGAGCCAGGCTGCAGGGAAGGGGCTGAGCTGCTCCTGTGCTGCCCAAGTCCTCTTCAGTGCCTGCACTGCAATCGTGGGTGGAGGATGTGTGGTTCAACCTGGGGCCAGGTTCTTCACTGCTCACAGCCCTTGTACTTGGGCTCTACCCTTAGGTGTGGTGTAACCTCTGGCAAACAGTAACTGCAGCTCAGCTTCCTATGGTCACATCCCTCTGCCTGACAGAATGAGCTGTGGTTGCTTCATACCCCGTGCAGAGCAGGGCAGAGCATGGTGGAGAGGCACAGCCACTGGCATCCTCTTCTTTCCCAGTGTGCCAAGGAGGAGCAGCAAGTGAGAAGTGGTTGCACACACACACACCCCACCACCCCCCCCATCTCTCACCATCTCCATGCCCAGTGGTCCAGCCCTGCTCTGGGGAGTTCCTAATTCTCTCCAGCCCCTGGCACTGCCTGGAACCCAAAGAGGTGGGAATGAAAAGCAGCAGTGGGAATCAGTGGGTGTTTTCCAGAGACCAATGCCAAGCCCCCTAAATGCAAGGATGACTCCTCAAGGATTGCTCCTCATGCTGCTGTTGCCTTTGGGGCTGTCTGCACATGAGGGTGGCTGTGCTACCACCTCAAAGCCTTCCCAGCACCACTGCTTGCAAAGAGGGTCTGCACCCTCCCTAGGTCTCCTGGCTCTTCCCTTTCCTGCCTTGCAGCCTGAAGAAAGCTCTGGGGTCTGGGCAGAGAGCAGCCAAGGACTGATGAGAGGAAGGGTTGGAGGCACAGTGGTGTGGCTGGGTCACAACCTTGGGTGCTCAGCTGCCAGTAGCACTGGTTCTGGGCAGCATGAGTAAATCCCAGCCCACAGTTTTGTTTGGGCAAGGTGAAGCTCAGCCTCTCTGCTGGAAAGGAAGCCCACAGTGGGGCTGACATTTGCTGGGATGGAGGAATGAGTCATTGGGATGGCAAAGCACCGATGGCAGCAGGAAAGCCATGCTGCTGCCCATCTGCTCTGGTTGTATAACTCATGGCTGGCAAGGGCCATGGCCATCTGCTGCCACAGGCACTCACCTTGGGCTGCCCCTGGGTGGGTATCCACCTCGCTGGCCAATAAATAACAGAATGACAGGATTTTCACCAGCTTACCTGCAGAATATGTGGTCCCTGGAGCAGCTGATGAGCTTTTCAGAGCCTTCAACAGAGTTGCCTTCCTATGGAAGCTTGTTTACAGCCCAGCAGTGCAAGGTCTAAGTGCCAAGGGCAGCAGCACCACAGCCCACCCCCAGGCAGCAGGGCCAAAGTCTTTCCTCTGGACCCGAGGAGGTGGAGTCCCCTGCACCAGACTCTGTCCTGCTGCCAGCCAGCCACAGAGTCCCTCCTCTGGAGAAGAAACAAACAACGGGGTCACCACAGTGCATGGCAAAATGCCATCACTGGCATGTCACCCTGGTGCCTGCTGGACTGTCCTGGTGGGACCTGGGGGATGGGGACACAGGGATGGGGCTCCCCAGGCACTGGATCTGGGAACATCGGTTTGCAGATGGGTCTGTGAAGTGCTGAGCCCAGGGCTGCAGACACACAGTGTTACTCAGCATAGATAGTGGAATTTGGTCCTACAGAAGGTGGTGGTGTGGCACAGGCAGGGGTATGGTGCCCAGGGCAGAAGGGTGCTTTGCCCTGAGAAGTCATCAGCTGCGGTGTGTGGGGGTTAACTCCGGAGGTCACAGGGCTTTAGCACCTGGTGTGAAAACACAGAATCACAGACTGCTTTGGCTGGGAAAGGACCTTCAATGCTCATCCAGTCCAACTGCTCTGCCGTGCCCAGGAGCATCTGCAGCTGGAGCAGGCTGCTTAGAGCCCAGGCCAGCCTGACCTGCAATGGATCCGGGAATGAAGCATCTCCCACTTCTCCGGACGACCTGGGCCAGGTCTCACCACCCTCAGTGTGGAGATGATCGGGATTCCACTCCGGGTGCTCTGCAGGACGGGGCTCATCCATGTGCTGCCCCATGCTTGCATCCTCCCAGGGGCACAAGCAGGAGGAGCCCCTGGGGCCGGGGATGTCACTCGAGCCCCTCGCTCCCCTCGGGCACAGCTGCCTTCGGCAGGGGCAGGGGGGCAAGGCAGCCACCTCCGTCCTGAATTATCGACAGCTTCGCAGCCAGCCAGCGAAGCCTTTTCCCCCAGTTCCCCCAGTCACCCCAGTCACCCTAGTCACCTGTCACCCCAGTCACCCCAGTTCCCTCAGTTCCCTCAGTCACCCCAGTTCCCCCAGTCACTCCAGTCACCCCAGTTCCCTCAGTCACCCCAGGTCTCCCAGTTCTCTCAGCCACCCCAGCTACCCCAGTCACCCCAGTTCCCCCAGTGGCCCCAGTTCCCTCAGTCGCCCCAGTCACCTGTCATCCCAGTTATCCCAGTTCCCCCAGTCACCCCAGTCACCCTAGTCACCTGTCACCCCAGTCACCCCAGTTCCCTCAGTTCCCTCAGTCACCCCAGTTCCCCCAGTCACTCCAGTTCCCCCAGTTCCCCCAGTCACCCCATTACTCCTCCGCCTCTTGCTGCGGGCATCGCCGACCCCTCGCACTTTCTTCGGGCTGCTTTGCGGGATGTTCCCTCCCGCAGCGCATCAAAACCCCTTGAGTGCTTCCGTGAGGATGCTCAGACCCTGCTGACACTCTGTGGGGGCGATGGGGATGGCGATGCCCTCCGTGCCGAGGGGACGGACTCTCATTGGGGCAGGCTGCGGGGCAGGCTGTCCGCCCCGCTCGGCCCAACCCAGCGATCTCTCTCCCAGGCCCGGTCACCGCCCCTCCGGAGGAAGCACCGCCCCGGGGCCGCCGCCGCCGCCGCCGCCTCGCTCCTCCCTGTGCCGGCACGGCTGCGCAGCTGCCGGGGGCCCGAGGCGGCCGAGTTGTGCCGGCAGCCGCCGCCGCTCGCCGCCACCATGGCGCTGGTCACGCTGCAGCGCTCGCCGACCCCCAGCGCAGCCTCTTCGGCCAGCACCAGCGAGGTGAGCCGGGCCGGGCTGCGGCGGGCAGAGCGGGCCCCGCTGGCGGGAGGGGGACGGGGAGCGGGGCAGGGCGAGGCCCCGCGGAGCTTCGGCCGGGCCCCGCGCAGAGTCACGGCCGCTCGTGGGTCCCCAGACCCTCAGGGATCCCCGGACCCGCGGCCCTGGCTGCCGGCAGCTGCCTCGGCCCGCGTCGTGCTACGGCCCCTGGTCCGTGACGGTCTGCGCTCCCCCGAACACCACAGAGCTGCTCGCCCCTCGCCTTCCTTCCCTCCACGGCCTCCAGCCCCGCGGTCCTGGCTCCTCATGGCCCTTCCTCGGCCCACGCCGCGTCCCAGCCCCCGGCCCCTCGCAGTCCTTATAGCCTCTCGCCCTCCGCCTGCATCCCCTGGCAGCCCCTCATGGACCCCCTGTACCCACAGTCCCCAGCCTTCTTGGCCCATCATAGCCATTTGCCCTCTGCCTTCATCCCCTCACAGTCCTTCCTGACCCCCGTATTCCCTAACCGTGCCCTGGCTCCATCTGTTTTCAGCCCCCTGACCCCTCACAGCCCTTCCTGTCCCCAGCTCCACCTCTCACAGCACCCCCGGACAGCTCATCCTCTTCCCCCTACAGCCCTTCCCCCTGCAGCCCATCCCTGCTCTTCCTCAGCTCCCAGCTGTGTGCTGCTGCCAGGCTGGCTCAGCCCCACGATGTCCACCCCTGTGCCCATCCTGCCTCACTGACCATCCCTCCTCACAGCCCTATTTTCCCTATGGTTGTCCCCAGCTCCAGCCCTCGTTTGGGTTAGTTTGGGGTAGCTGAACCCCAGGGCAGCCCACTCCCCTCATCTCTGCCATCTAAATCTGCAGGCACCTTTGTGGAGCAGCTGTGCCTGCTGACCCCTTGCCCTCCACACTCTCCCCTTCTGATGCCCCACAGCCACTGCCACCTCCTGCCCCAGAGGTGCTCAGCTTGTCCCCCTGCATTACTCCTCTGTGGCTGTGCTGCAGTGGTACTGCCTTTCCCTGCCTGCTGCAGCTTCTGCCACATGGGTAGCTTTTGCCAGCCCTTCCCTGAGGCAGCTGCAGTCAGTCCCCAGCCACCAGACCAGCTCCCATCCCTCTCCACCCCATACCTGTGCCGTGTCCCCATGCCACACTGCCTGTGGCTGCTCCTCACTGCAGCACACCCTGCACCATGCTGCTGCCCTCACTGCTCAGCTCTGCTGCTCCACACCACTGACCCCACTGCCTCCCTACTGCTCTACTCCACACATCCCTGCCCTACCAGGACAGGCATCCAGTGTGTCCCAGCTCTTGTACCCCAGAAACACCTTCTCCTGCCTCTGCCTGGCCTTGGGCTACTATCTTCCCTCGCTCCAGCTCCCACGCCCCATCCAAATGCAGCTGCGCCTTCCAGCTTCTTTTCCTTCTTCCCTGTGTATCCCTTTCCCTCCCTAACCTATCTCTTTTGTGCCCTCCCCCTGAGCTATGCCGGGTGTTCCTGTGCCTGCCCTCCCTCTGCATCCCGCTCCCCTCCCCAGCTCTTGGCTTTGGTGCTCACTGCCCTTGGCTTCGCTCTGTCCCTGCTCCCGCCAGGTAAACAATCCTATTTGTCACCTGTCAGCTCCCTGTGACTCCCCCGATTAGGGCTAAGCAGGAGGGGGGGGCAGTGCTGTGAGGCTCCCAGGGGGGCCTCAGGGGTTTCCCTGACCCTGGCTGCAGACGTGACCTGGCCCTCGTCAAGCAGCATGGTGTGGTTTGGGCTCCCGAGGCTGCAGGGACTCAAGTGTTGGGGTTGTTTTCACCAAGAAACTTGGAGGCAGGAGTTGAAGTCTTCAGAAGGAGAAAATGTTATTGGCTTTGGTTTGGACAGAGTCTTGTGGCCTCCTGTTCTGCAGAGATTGAAATGAGTGCTGAGCCTCTTGGAGGCAGTGGAATTAGACTGGATTCAACTGATGCAGGTGGGAGAGGAGTGAAAGCAGCATGAGTCTCACCTCGCTGTGTTCAGCTGTGTAGGAGCTGGGTGTTGCTCATTATCTTTGTGGTGGGGGCTGACCATACAATTCTCCTTTGCCTCTCAAAAACGCTGCCCCAAACCTGCCTCTGGCCCTTCTGCCACCAACATCTGTGGCTCCCAGGTGGGAACTTCAGCTCCCCTTTTGTTTGAATGGTTCCTTCTGGGATGAAGTACCATAAAGCAATCAACCATCCTTTTCCAAATTTGTCTTTACAAAGCTAATTTCAAAGAAGGATCCCATCAGAAAGGGCCAGCTTGCCCCCTGTTCCTTCTTGCAGGGGAAATCAGGGCTCTTCAGGGCATTTAGCTTAAATGAATATTTATCAGAAGACTTTTTTTTGCTGGAAAATGATGACCATGTGTCCTCGTTAACTGTGAGGTCTCTGCTGCAGCCTCTCTGAACTCCTGAGCCTGAAGGAATCCATAAAATGGATGCAGCTGCCTGCAACAGGCCATAAATCCCTGGCAGGGGAGTTTGTGCAGGCTTGCAAACTTCCATGCACTTCGTAGCTCCACTGCTGTCTCCCACACACTTCCACTCTAGGTTCTGCAGCTCAGCCACGCTCAGCACAGTCTCTGGGGCTGCTGGAAGGGATGGAGCTCCTCTCCTATGGAGACAGCCTGAGAGAGTTGGGGGTATTCAGTCTGGAGAAGGCTCTGAGGAGACCTTACTGTGGCCTTTCAGTATCTGAAGGAGGCCTACAAGAAAGCTGGAGAGGGACTTTGCATGCTGTCAGGTAGTGATAGGACTTGGGGGAATGGTGCAAAACTAGGAGTGGGTAGATTCAGATTGGATGTTAGGAAGAAGTTCCTCACCATGAGGGTGGTGAGACACTGGCACAGGTTGCCCAGGGAGGTGGTGGAAGCTTCATCCCTGGAGGTGTTTAAGGCCAGGCTGGATGTGGCTCTGGGCAACCTGATCTGGTGCGAGGTGTCCCTGCTCATGGCAGGGGAGTTGGAAATGATCCTTGAGGTCCCTTCCAGCCCTGACAATTCTGTGATTCCGAGTCTGGCCCTGGTGCTGCTGTCCATGCTGTGGTGGGGTCCATGGTACTGGTGAGCAGCTGCAGGTCCATGGCATTGGGTGCTCAGTTCACCCTAAAACCTGCCAGCTCAGACTAAAGCAAAGCAGAAGCACTCAGCATGGCAGGTGGCAACCTTGTAGAAGTTAAGTTCCTTTAATATGGAATTTTGTCCAGGAGTGAAGTTGGAGGGGGAGGCTGGAAAGCATGGCTGTGTGAAGATGTTTCTCTTGGAAAGGAGGGTGAGGTCAGGTAGCAGGCTTCTGGTCTAAGGGGAGTACCTGAAATTTAAGGGGCAGCTGTTGGAGGATCTAGAGCACAGGTCTCACAAGGAGCAGCTGAGGGAGCTGGGGTGGTTCAGCCTGGAGAAGAGGAGGCTGAGGGGAGACTTGGATGTCTGTAACTCCCTGAAAGGAGGCTGGAGCCAGGTGGGGGTTAGTCTCATCTCCTCTCCTCTCATCTCAAGTGATAAGACAAGAGGAAATGGCCTCAAGTTGCCCCAGGGGAGGTTTAGGTTGGACATGAGAAACAATTCCTTCCCCTTGAGGGTTGTCAAAGCCTGTCCCAGGCTGCCCAGGCCAGTGGTGGAGTCCCTGTCTCTGGGAGGGTTTCAGAGCTGTGTAGGTTTGGTGCTGAGGTTCAGGGGTGCCCTGGCAGTGCTGAGTTAAGGGTTGGACCTAATGATCTTAGGGTTCTCTTCCAACCTCAGTGATTCTGTGATTCCATGAGTCTGTCACCTCAGCAGCCATATTTGCTTCCAGGAGGGCTCCCACCTTGTTGCTGCCTTCCACCCTGAGTACTTCTGCCTTCTTTTGATTTTACTGCAGCTTTTTTAACACAAAATACAGGGAGAATTGACCTTGAATGCCAGGCAGCTCCTGCAGGAGATGAGCCTGCAGCAGAACCAGGGCTGAGCCTCAGCTGACATCATCCAGGACTTATCCACATTTGTTTTAAGAGGGGGAAAGAAAAAAAAAATATTTTCTCCTCCTTGTTGCTGCTTAACAGACCCAAACAAACACAAAAGTGACCTTCCAAACCTGCCAGACCTTCCCAGAGCTGGGGGGATCTGCTGGTTGGGGGGCTCAGGGTGTTCCTGAAGCTCTGCTTGCTGCCTTGACCAGACTGGCTCTGTGCAGCCACTGCACAATGTAAACAGACTAAAAATAGCAGTGGTATGTTTGTGGCCATCAGCTGCAGTCCTCTGGGATGGGCTTTCTGCATCTCTTCCCCCTCCAAATGATGAGATTTCTGCTATCTGGCCCCTGCTGTTGTATTTGGGATTTTTCTCCCCCCCTCCCTGGCATTGCTTCTCTCAGGTTGTGAACAGAGCAGCTCCTGTGTCCTCCTGAATGTGAACTTGAGGATGTGAGAAACGACTCAGGCCCTACACAAAGCTTCAAGCCTGAGTGTTTTATGTGAAGCTGTTTGCTGGTCCTTAACTCCTACAAGACTGCCTGGAAACAAATACCCCTTATGGTGGCCCTTATTTTGTGGTTTGGGTTAGAAGAGACCTTAAAGACCATCTGATTGCAACCTTTTGGGCATGGACACCTCATGCTAGACCAGGTTGCTCAAGGCCCCATCCAGCCTGGCTTTGAACACTTCCAGGCATGGAGCTTCCACAACTCCCCTGGGCAACCTGTTCCAGAACCTCACCACCCTCACAGGAAAGATCTTAGAATCATAGAATGGCAAGGTTGGAAGGGACCTCAAGGATCATCTAGTTCCAACCCCCTGCCATAGGCAGGGACACCTCCCACTAGTACAGGTTACTCAAGGCCTCATCCAACCTGGCCTTGAATACCTCCAGGGAGGGAGCATCTTCTTCCTGATCTTCAGTTTGAAGCCATCACCCCTGTTTCTCTCTCCATACCTTGGTGAAAGGTCCTTCCCCAGATCTCCTGTAGCCAGCTGTTCTAGGGTGTCCCTGGAGCCTTTTCTCCAGCCTGAAGAACCCCAACTCTCAAAATCACAGAACCACCCAGGTTGGCAAAACCCCTCAGCATCACCAAGCCCAGCCTAGAACCCTACTCTGCAAGATTCACCTTAAACCATAGCCCCAAGCACCACATCCAAACCACCCTTAAACACATCCAGGGTGGGGGACTCCACCACCTCCCTGGGCAGCTCATTCCAGTCCCTGACCACTCTCTCTGTGAAAAACTTTTTACTAATATCCAATCTAAACCTCCCCAGCCTCAGCTTGAGGCCATTCCCCCTTGTTCTGTCTCCAGTTAGCTGTGAGCAGAGCCCAGCAGCAGCCTCTCCACAATGTCCCTTCAGGTAGTTGTACACAGGAATGAGATCTCCCCTCAGCCTCCTCTTCCTCAAACTAAATCACAGTCAGCAATAAAGGTGTTAAAAAGAAGTGGTCCCAACACAGATCCCTGAGGAACATTCTCAGCCTGTCTTCACAGGAGAAGTGCAGCAGCTCTCTGATCATCTTTGTGGCCTCCCCTAGACCCTTTCTAACAGTTGTTGTGTTGAGGGCTCCAGAGCTGGACACAGTATCATAGAATGGTAAGGTTGGAAGGGACCTCAAAGATTATCTAGTTCCAACCCCCTGCCGTAGGCAGGGACACCTCCCAGGTGAGGTCACCTGGCTGCCTGTGATGTGGATTTGAAGCAATCTTGTAGTAAATACAAAACAGTCCCTCAGGGTTGGAGCACCATTTCCTAAAGGCTTCTGTTCCTCCAGCTTCATGAGGTTCTGGTGTGTTGAAACTTGAAGGCTCTCCTATTGCAGGGTGATCTCTAAGGTCCTCACTTCACTTCTTGAGTCCCAACCATCTTCCCCAGCTTTGTCCTCTGAGAGGATGCTCCTGGTCCTTGTCTTCTGTCTACTTCTGCTGGAGCAAAGGAGGAAAATTGTCTTTGAGGCTTTTTAATTGGGTCAACTTTGGATGCAGTTAGCCCCAACCTTGGGTTGGTTTGTTTATTTTAACATGAAATTTTGTCCATATCTAATGGAGAAGTTGAAGAGGGTTGACCAGAAAGGAGAACTTTGATGGAGAGATTTGCTTTCAGGAGGACTTTGCACCTGTGTATGGGATGCATTAAGAAGAGTGTGGCCAGCAGGTCAAGGGAGGTTCTCCAGCTCCTCTATTCTTTCCACCAGTGCCTGGTAGTAAAGTGGCCAATTTAATGCACATCTACCACCAAAGCAGTGTGTTTGGCAGGAAGGAAGCAGACATAGGACTTGGTGATGGCTGGGCAACCAGGTGGGCATCATCCTAGCTTTGGGACATGTCTATGAGGACTTTCAAAACCCATCTGGATGTTTTCCTACATCATCTGCTTTAGGTGACCCTGCTCTGGCAGGAGGTTGGGCTTGATGATGGCAGTCAACTGTGTCCTGGGCTGCATCAAGAGCAGTGTGGCCAGCAGGGCAAGGGAGGGGATTCTGCCCCTTTGCCCTTGTGAGACCCCACCTGGAGTCCTGTGTGCAGTTCTGGAGCACCCAGCACAGGAAGGACATAGAACTGTTGGAGTGAGTTCAGAGGAGACCAGAGGGCTGCAGCAGCTCTGCTATGAGGACAGACTGAGAGAGCTGGGGCTCTGCAGCCTGGAAAAGAGAAGGCTTTGAGGACACCTTGGAGTGGCCTTCCAGTGTCTGAAGGAGGCTACAGGAAGGCTGGGGAGGGACTATTGACAAGGTCTTGCAATGACAGGATGAGGAGCAATGGGTTTAAAGTGGCAGAAGGGAGATTGAAACTGGATGTTAGGAAGAAGTTCTTTGCAGTGAGGGTGGTGAGACACTGGCACAGGTTGCCCAGGGAGGTTGATCAAAGATCACATTCTGTGATTCTGTGCTCCACAACCTCCCTGGAGGTGTTGAAGGCCAGGTTGGATGAGTCCTTGAGCGACCTGTTCTAGTGGGAGGTGTCCCTGCCTATGGTGGGGGGTTTGGAACTGGCTGAGCTTTGAGGTCCTTTCCAACCCAAACCATTCTGTGGTTCTATGTTCAGAGCTCTGTTCTAACCCCAACTGTTTTGTGCTTCTGTGGTTCTCCTGCCAGCACCCAGGTGGAGATATCTTCATTGGTGAGGTGGCAGCTCTGAGATGGCAGAGAGGTTGTAGCAGGTGCGTGCAGCAGAGCTGCACATCACTGCCAGGCAGGCCTTTGGGTGCTGGGGCAATCCCAGGTGGGCAGTTTTGGCTGCACCCACTGAAGGTACTTGAGGTGTGTGTGGATCACAGCATTAATTAGTGGCCAGCTCCTCGTTAGCAGCCATCAGGCAGGTCCTTCTCTCAGGTGTGTGCTGGGTGGGAGTGATGTGTGTGCACCTCTGGGTGATGTGCTCTGGGCCCAGCTTGCAGGATTAGGACCTAAGAGCTTTCAAATCCCCCTGAGCCCCTTTGTCACCCCGTGCCAGGTGCTGATGGCATCCATGGCTGGGCAGTGTTGTTTATCCTTGGCACTGGAAAGAAAAAACCCAGGGAAGGCAGCTGCCTGAACCCTCTTATTGCCAGGATGGGATACCTGAAGAAGAGTGTGGCCAGCAGGTCAGGGGAGGTTCTCCTTCTCCACTACTCTGCCTTAGTGAGACCACATCTGGAGTGCTGGGTCCAGGTTCAAGAGGGGCAGGGGCATACCAGAGAGGGTCCAACAGAGGCCTTGAGGGTGATGAAGGGACTGGAACATCTGTCTGATGAAGAAAGGCTGAGGGACCTGGGGCTGTTTAGCCTGGAGAAGAGCAGCCTGAGAGGGGATGTGATCAATGTTCACAAATACCTGAAGGGTAGGTGTCAAGAAGGGGCCAGGCTCTTTGCAGTGGTGTCCTGTGATAGGACAAGGGGCAGTGGAACCCAAGAAGTTCCACCCGAACATGAGGAAGAACTTTCCTGTGAGGGTGCTGGAGCTCTGGAGCAGGTTACCCAGAGAGGTTGTGGAGTCTCCTCCTTTGGAGACTTTCAACATCCATCTGGATGTGTTCCTCTGTGACCTGCCCTAGGTGATTCTGCTGTGGCAAAGGGCTGAACTTGATGATCTTCAGAGGCTTGTGGTTCTGTGAAAAGGCCTGGGGATTGCTTTCAAGTGGGAGTATTGATACAACCAGTGTGTAACTTTCTCTCTCTCCTTCTCTCCCCTCAGCTGGAGGTTGGCAGTGATGAAGAACGTAAATTAAACGTGAGGTAAGCAGAGCAATTTGGCTCTAAACTTCATTTCCACTGTTGTTAATTGTCTACCATAGATCTGAGTCCTGCTCCTGCATGCAGCTTCAGCCTTGAGCTTGCCTTGGGAGGGGATTGTGTGGTCTGCAGAGAACTGAGCACTGGGAATCGTCTCCCTTATCAGTTTAGCTTTGAGCTGAGGGTTTAATGAACTGGGAAACTAAAAGAGGGTTTGTGAGGGGTTTTTTTCTCCTGGTGGAAAGAAACTGGAAAATTGCTCCTCAGCTCTGGCCACAGCACTTAAGTGTTACCTCAGCTCTGCTGCTCACTGGGGTTGGGGCTCTGGGCTGGGAAGAGAGGCACGCTCCTGGTGTGAGGAGGGAAGAGCTCTGCTCATTCCTGGGTGTCAGGAATTTGACTCCTTTGGTATTAGGGTATTCATGCATGGGGGAGGCACAGGCTGTGATATCCTGCTGGAGAAGATAAAGACTTCTCTTGGCTACTGTTGATAAAGCTGGTTTGGTGGGACTCTGACCTGATGAGGTTCGCTCTAAGCCCAGCTGCTGCAGACATCTCCTGTCCTCTAACCCTGTGCACCAGAAGCTGAGAGATGAAGTGAGCAAACACACAGTGGCTCAGCAGGTTGGATGTTTCTCCTTGTCACTGCCTCCTACTTCAATTAGCTTGGGGTCAGCTAAAAGCAAAGCTACTTATGCTGTTGCTTGCAGTTTGATTTTTGGTCTTTTCTACCCCATTTTATGAAATGAAAATTCAACTCATGAAATTCAACAAGGCCAAGTGTAAGGTCCTGCACCTGGGTAGGCACAATCCCAAGCACAACTCCAGGCTGGGTGGGGAATGGCTGAGAGCAGCCCTGAGGAAAAGGCCCTGGGGGTCTGGGGTGATGAAAAGCTCCACATGAGGCTGCAGTGTGAGTGCAGCCCAGACAGCAACTGAGTGCTGGGCTGCAGCAAGAGCAGTGTGGGCAGCAGGGCAAGGGAGGGGATTCTGCCCCTTTGCTCTGCTCTCCTCAGACCCCACCTGGAGTCCTGTGTGCAGTTCTGGAGCCCCCAGCACAGGAAGGACATGGAAGTGTTGGAGCGGGTCCAGAGGAGGCCACCAAGATGCTGAGAGGGCTGCAGCAGCTCTGCTGTGAGGACAGGCTGAGAGAGTTGGGGCTCTGCAGCCTGGAGAAGAGAAGGCTTCCAGGAGACCTTAGAGTAGCCTTCCAGTATCTGAAGGGGGCTACAGGAAGGCTGGGGAGGGACTATTGACAAGGTCTTGCAATGACAGGACAAGGGGCAATGGGTTTGAACTGGCAGAGGGGAGATTTAAACTGGATGTTAGGAGGAAGTTGTTTGCAGTGAGGGTGGTGAGACACTGGCACAGGTTGCCCAGGGAGGTTGTGGCTGCTCCCTCCCTGGAGGTGTTCAAGGCCAGGTTGGAGGAGGCCTTGAGTGACCTGTGCTAGTGGGAGATGTCCCTGCCTATGGCAGGGGGTTGGAACTGGATGATCCTTGAGGTCCCTTCCAACCTTACCATTCTGTGATTCTATGATTTTATGCTTTGAGAGCTACTGAGTTTGCTGTCATGGTCTGATGGACTGAGGCTAGGCCAAAGGGGAGCTGATATGAAGTCTGTGGTTGGAGGAGCAGCAAAACCATTTAGAGTATTGACCATCTTTACCCTGGGAGTGAGATCACAGAGCAGAAAAGCAAAGTTGCTCCTTCACAAAGCAGGAAAGCATCTATCAACCCTTTCACACCAGAGCAGAGCAGGGTGATTCTGCCCCTCTGCTCTGCTCCTCACCTGGAATACTGTGTCCAGCTCTGGGTCCCCATCACAAGAAAAACATGGAAATGTTGAAGCAGGTTTGGAGAAGGCTATGAAGATGGTCAGAGGGCTGGAGCACCTCTCCTATGAAGGCAGGCTGAGAGAGTTTGAGCTTTTCAGCCTGGAGAGGAGAAGGCTCCAGGGAGACCTTAGAGCTGCATTTCAGTATCTGCAGGAGACCTACAGGAAGGCTGGGGAGGGACTGTTGAGAAGGACCTGTGGGAACAGGACAAGGGGCAATGGTTTGAAGCTGGAGCAGGGCAGATTAGGTTGGACATTAGGAGGAAGTTCTACACAGTGAGGGTGCTGAAGTTCAGGAACAGGTGAAGGCCTCAGCCCTGGAGATACTCAAGATCAGATGTGGCCCTGGGCAGCCTGCTCTAGTTGGAGGTATCTCTGCTAACTGCAGGGGATTTGGAGAAGACCTTTGAGGGTCCCTTCCAACCTGATGCATTCTGTGGCTCTGTGATTTGTGTCCTGGGGTGGGAAATGTCATGGCTGGGAAGTTTGGTGGTTGCCCTGCTTGCAAGCAGAGTGTCAGAAGTGTTGCATGTTTGGTTGCTGTGTGGTCTTCTGTGAACAGGCATTTGCTGTCAGTCTGCACCAGCCATCCTTAGCTTGGTTTCTGGATAATGCTTTCTGTGTTGGTTAAAACAGAACTCAGGGTTCTGGTTGTGCTCCCAACATGGTTGTGGGTTTGTTGTACAGCTCAGGGCTCAAGCAGGAGCTGCTGAAGTCTTGCAGACCAACACTTCCTTAATTCTGATGCTTTTTGCACCACTTAACCAAGCAGTAGTGTAGCTGTAGCTGCTGCTCTTGGGGGTGTGCTTCTTGTGCTGGAAGAGGAACCAGATCTTTATGCCCCTTCACTGCAAATGAGCTCAGTGACAGTGTACAGGTAAGTCACTGGCAGAGCATTGGGTTTGTGGCCACCTTGGGTCTGTCAGACCTTTCTGCAAGCCAGGCTCTCCCTTACCAGTTTAGCTTTGAGATGAGTGTTTAATGAACTGGATAAATGAAAGAGGCTTGGTGGGGTGCATCCCATCTCTGACCAGAGCAGCTGTGGGGCTGGATGTGGTGAAAGTGGCCTTCAAGGCTGATCATTTTCTGCTGGCCTTGGGAAAATGCTGCAGCACTGATTTTTAGATCCTGAGATCCCAAGAACTTCCTTTGGTCTCTTGGGGCTGCTCTTCCACGGATGATTTCCAGGATAAGACATCACCAGACAGACCTCAGGGAGAGGGTGGCTCTTGTGCAGAACCTTTGCTGTGCTCAGGAAGAAATGTCACCAAGGACTGAATCACAGAAGCACTCAGGTTGGCAAAGCCCCTCAGGATCACCAAGTCCAACCTAGAACCCTACTCTACAAGATTCACCTTAAACCATAGCCCCAAGCACCACATCCAAACCACCCTTAAACACATCCAGAGTGAGGGACTCCACCACCTCCCTGGGCAGCTCATTCCAGTCCCTGACCACTCTCTCTGTGGAAAAATATCTTCCTAATGTCCAGTCTAAGCCTACCCAGTCTCAGCTTGAGGCCATTCCCCCTTGTTCTGTCTCCAATTACCTGTCAGAAGAGCCCAGCAGCAGCCTCTCCATGATGTCCCTTCAGGTAGTTGTAGACAGCAATGAGGTCTCTGCTCAGCCTCCTCTTCCTTAAACTAACCATCCCCAGCTCCCTCAGTTGCTCCTCCAGGTCCTTCCCCAGCTTCCTTGCCCTCCTCTGCACTGGTCGCAGCACCTCCACACCTCTCTATTATTGCAGTGCCCAAAACTGAACACAGTACTCAAGGTGTGGACTCAGCTTTGCTGAGACAAGGGGACAATCACCTCCCTACTCCTGCTGGCCACAGCATTTTTAATACAAGCCAGGATGCCATTGGCCTCCTTGGCCACCTGGGCACACTGCTGGCTCATACTCAGCTGCCTGCCTATTACAACCCCCAGATCCCTTTCTGCCAGGCAGCTCTCCAGCCACACTGGAAGAAAATGTGTGGGCACAGCAGAGATGGCAAATGAAGCTCCTGTCACGGGAGCTGGGTAGATCCTGTCCCAGATCCTGTCCCCAGTGGTGTCCCCTTAGTGCTGGCAGCTGCACCCAGTCCATTCTCTGAGACTTTACCCAGTGCCCATGGGGTGGCAGAATTGTTCAACTTCATCGCTGAGCTGCTCAGTTCAGCTTCTCCGGTAAGCTGAGTTCTCTGAAAAAAAACAACCCCAAACCCCACAGGAACAGGCTGTGGTGGTGTTTGTGAGTCTTTCAGTCCAGGCCTAGCCTTGCTGGAGGCTTAGCTGTGCTTTGTCACATGTGCCCTGAGTGCAGGGGTCGGCATCCCGGCGCCCGCCCTGTGCGACCCGGCGCCCGCCCTGTGCATCCCGGCGCCCGCCCTGTGCGGCCCGGCGCCCGCCCTGTGCATCCCGGCGCCCGCCCTGTGCGGCCCTCGGAGGTCCTGGTGGTTAGAAGGAGGAGTTGTTGGGAGCAGACCTCCTCTTGCTGCCAGCTCAAACTGTTCACCTATACAGGGTGCTGCTACACATTCGTGGCAGAACTTCCCCAGCCACTTTCTGAGCAGGTTATTGTCATTCATTCCCCCCAAAATTCCAGGGTTTTCATTCAGCACTGCATGGTCGGATCTGATCAGTGAGCTGTCTGCTTGTTCTCTTGGAGGAGCAAGTTGCAATGCTGCAGAGATGTTGAGGGGGGCTGGAACATCTCTCTGCTGAGGAAAGGCTGAGGGAATTGGGGCTGTTTAGGCTGAAAAAGAGCAGACTGTGAGGGATCTGATCCATGCTGATCAAGAGTGGGTGTCAGGAGGATGGCACCAGGCTTTTTGCAGTGACAGGACAAGGAGTGATGGGCACAAACTGGAACATCAGAAGTTCCATCTGAACATGAGGAGGAACTTCTTGAATTTAAGGGTGCTGGAGCCTTGGAGCAAGCTGCCCAGAGAATTGGTGGAGTCTCCATTTCTGGAGAGATTACAAATACAACTGTGTCTGTTCCTGTGTGCCCTTCTCTAGGTGCCCCTGCCTTGGCAGTGGGATTGGACTTGATGATATTCAGAGGTCCCTTCGAACTCCTACCATTCTGTGAGTCTATTTTAGTCCACCCAAAGTTAGTTATTTATTAGCACCTTGATCTTTACAATTGTTTTAGGGATTTATGAGCAGGTTTTGCAGGAGACAGCACTGATTTCATGGTCTCTCCCCATGTTTATGGTACTGGGACAGTGCCTGGGAGTTGGGGTGTACAGCAGGGCAAGCTGTCTTGAGGGTTTCTTTGTGAGGCCAGCAGCTCATTATACGCTTGACAAGTCCTCCTGGCTGCAGTATTTCTTGTCTCCAAGTTCTTTGGTGGGAGATCTTGGGGCAGAAGCTGCTAACTTTATTAACTGTTCAAAACAGGACGTTGAATCACATCCTGGCAAGGCTGCAGCATCCTGCCTTAGCGTGCTCCGTACAATGGGGGAGGCAAATTCACAGCCTGCTGACCCTCAGTAGCTTTCTGGCCCTGTAGGTGTGGCAGTAGAAGCTGCTGGAGATATAATTAGGGCCTTTTCCATTTTGTGGTGGGCTGTGTGGGGACCCTTCAAAGCCCACGGAGCAGAGGAAGCCTGCACTGAGCTGACACTTAGTTAAGATTTGGCCTTTCCAGGAAACTGCTGCTGACTTGAAGTTGAGCAACACCAAGGAGTTTACTTGGCTGGAGGTAGAGCCAGCAACAGGAGAGCTGCCAGGTTGAAGATGTGATCAGATCCTTTTGGAAATTACACAGAAATCTCCTTTTTGCTTTCCTTTTTCTGTGTCTGCATGAAAGCTCAGCAGTGTGGCTAAAGCCCAACCAAGCTGGCCCTGTTATCAAAGGTACTGGTCCAGGTTTCTTTTTGTTGCCTCCAGAAGGCCAATGTGTGGTTAGTGTTTATTTAGGTGTTAGAGCTGGGTCAGAAAAATATTTTGGTTCCAAATGCCTCTTGATTTATAAATACCTTAAGCTTTGATAATGAGTTGCCAAGATCTGTGAGTCAGGGATTTCTCATACAAATCAGAGCTGTGGTCAGCCTGACAGTTGCTCTGAGGAGGTTTTTTGGAGATGATGAAATGGACAGAACACCTTCAGAGCTGTGACTTCTCTTTTAAGGAAAGCAGTGGTTGAGGTTTTTATTCCCAAACCTTTACTCACCCCTCTGGGTCAGTTGAATCTGTGACGCAGAAGCACTTTGCTGCAACTCACAAAAATCAAGCAGCAAAGTAAGCCCAGCCTCAGCTCAGCCACAAACTGCATCTGTTAATTGGGTTTATCTAGGATCTGAAGGATTCTTCTCTGCAGAGCTTGCCTTTCCCTTCTGAAAGTTTTAGAGCTGCCATCCAGACAAGTCAAAGGTGCTGAGGTAGATGTTCTACGTAAATATGAGGAGAAACTTCTTTGGTATGAGGATGCTGGAGGCCTGGAGCAGGCTGCTCAGAGAGGTGGTGGAGACTCCTCTGGAGAGCTTCAAAACCCACCCCCACCTGGGCATTGTGATCCTGGGCAAGCTGCTGTGGGTGCCTCTGCTTGAGTAGGGGGGTTGGACTGGATGATCTCCAGAGGTCCCTTCCAATCCCACCTTGCTGGGATTCTGGGATTCCCATGCAGTGTCCCTTTGCCAGCACTGCAGATGGCACAGTGGAGGCGAATTCCACCCCCTGCACCTTCACAAAAGAAGAGGTCCTTTCCAATCCCACCGTGCTGGGATTCTGTGGTCTTCATACTCTGGGTCTTTGATGTAGAGACAGTGATGCCTAAATCATGACCCAAAGCTCACTGAAGTCTGGGAGAATCTCCAATGGACAGTTATGGTCTGTGGCTCAGCCAAGTAGAGAGAAAAACCAGCCCAGCAAACCTGAAGGAGTCCTTGTTGCAGGTGAGACAGCTGCTGACAGATCTACAGCAGTGAGCTGCTCACCACTGGGCAGAAAACCTCTGAGGCTTAGTGTGGGAGGACCAAGGCATGCAGAAATGCAGGGAATGGGACAAACTGTCCCTACCAGGTGTTCTGGAAAGCTGCCAACTTGCTCATTTGCCCTGTCTACCATCCCAGTGGTCACATCCAACACTGGCATCCCTCTGGAGACCACTGCCCACGGAGCTGCTCGTGTGTGGCCATCTCCCTCCTGGAAAATCTTCAGCACCAACTCCGCTTGGAAAAGATGGCTTTGGGCTAGAGGTGGGAGTAAAAGAAGGATGATCTTGAGGTGTTTTTTTTCCCCCCAACATTTTTTCCATCTTGAGATAGCTTTGTCCCTGGCTGGCAGCCTCCTGTTTTCTGGGGTGCACTGTGGGGTGCTGACTTCCTACCCTCGAGGAACTGGGAGGTTGGCTGCTGTCTAACTGTGCACCAGAGCGGGTGTTGAGGCTGAGCTGGAACTTTCCCCTCTCTGCTTTTTCACCTGGCATGTTCCACCCAGATTTATTTCACTTTATTGTGCTGTGTAAGCAACGTGTCAAGGCCTCCCTGGTCTCTGCTGCCTTTTTTGGAGTGGTTCTGAAAGGCAGCAGCTGAGCTGTGTTTGGGGTTGCTGTGCCACCGCTGCCCGTCCAGCTCTCGGTCCTGCTGCTTCTGCTCTTGTCTGTGTCCTGGCTGACCTTGGGAGCTGCTTGCTTAATCCTTGCAACTATTATTCACCTTCTCTTTTCCAGTGGCACCCTTGGAGGGTTTCCACTTGTCTCTCAGGCCTGTCTCTTGGAGGCACCACTGAGTGGGTGAAGTGGGGTGACTTCATTAAATAGTTGGAAGGATTAAACCCAAGGGTTGACAGGAGGAATGCAGGAGGATCTGCCTCTGTGCTGACAGGTCGACTGGGGAGGAGGATGGCAGCAGAATCAACTCCTGCCTGCAAGGGCAAGAGGCTCTGCCTTTGATGTGCCCTGCAAGCCAGGAGCCTGGGGGCCAGCATCATCCCCACCTCTCCTTTAGCTTGGATCACAGCTCCAGGATACCTCCCTGGCACTCCCAGGATTATCCTCCTCCCTATCTATGGTCACAGAACGGCTCTGGCAACCACAGCATCCAGAAAAAGTGTCTTGTTGGGAAGCACAGGGATTGTTTTGGGTGCTTCAGTGCAGGGTCAGAAGGGAGCTGGTGATTTGGGAGTAGCTGGCTTCCCTTGGACCACTGGGGTGCTGCAGGGCAGAGGGTGCATGAGGCTGGAAGGCCAGGCTGCTGTTCCTGATGCCCAGCAGCAGATGCAGGGAGGGGATTTTACCCCTCTGCCCTGCTGAGACCCCACCTGCAGTCTGGGGCCAGCTCTGGAGTCCTCAGCACAGGCAGGGACCTGTTGGAGTGGGACCAGAGGAGGCCACAGCAGTAATGGGAGAGTTGGAAGTCTTCTGCTGTGGGGCCAGGCTGAGAGAGTTGGAGTTGTTCAGCCTGTCCAGTAGAGACCTTGTGGTGGTCTTCCAGGATTTAAAAGGTCTGATCAGAAAGCTGGGAACAGACTTCTGAGCAAGGCCTGTTGTGACAGGACAAGGGGTGAAGGTTTGGAACTAAAAGAGGGTGATTCAGACTGGAGAGAAGGGAGAAATGTTTGACACTGAGGGTGGTGAGAGCCTGGCCCAGGTTGCTCAGAGGTGGTTGATGCCCCCATCCCTGGAAGCATTGCAGGGCAGGTTGTTTGGGGCTCAGGGCAACCTGCTCTAGTTGCAGATGTCCCTGCAACTGCAGGGGGTTGGACTCAAGGACTTTTAAAGGTCCTAAACCAGTCTGTGGTTCTGCGATTCCAATGCTGAGAGCTCTCTGTGTGGCTCTCTCACTTCCCTGTGCCAGCTGCCACCTTCCCTAGCCTTGCTCTNATCCCAAACAATTCTCTGATTCTAGGCCTGGCTCAGGCCTTGCTGCAGGATGAGAACCTGAGGAGCTACCACAGAGGGCTGAGCTCCATCCTCAGGCACATGCTTGGGAGCCTCTGCAGGGCTAATGCCTCTTTATCTGAGAGAGAGAAAAGCTCCTCTATAGCAGCTGGGCAGGCAGTGGTGCAGGCTGAGGTTGGGAGGAGATCTGGACTCCTGGGACAGCAGCAGATGACATCATGTAGCAGTGGGAATCTCAGCAATGCTCTGTGCACGTCGAACCCAGCTCAGCACAGAGTTGGGTGATGCTGTGGTCAGCCTCGTGCCTTTGTGAACTCTGCCATTAATGGGATGAGCAGAGAGGATTTCTTCATCCTGGTGAAACAATCTCTTATTTGATTTGGCTTTTCCCCATCCCACTGCTGGGGATTCTTAGAATTTTCTTGTCTGTCTATTTGGGAGCTGCTCTGCTGCCTGATTCTGTGCAAGGCTGCTGGAGCTGGGAGCTGTCCTGGCTAATTTGCTTCCCTCTCACTGCCCATTCACTGGGAGGGTTTCTCCAAGGGTCATGCCCTGCCCTCAGAACTCTCTTGGAATACTCATGGCTGACCTGGTTCAGCTCCTTGTAGAGCTGGGGAAATCACAGAGTCATTTTGGTTGGAGAAGACCTTTAAGATCACCCAGTCCAAGCATTCTCTAACTCTGCCAAGTCTGGTGCTAAACCATGGCCCTCAGCACCACATCTCAGTGGCTTTCAAACACCTCCTGGCATGGGGATTCAACTACCTCCCTGGGGAGCCTGTTCCAGTGTTTGAGAACCCTTTCAGTTTCTTCTGTTATCCAACCTAAACTTGAAACTGTTTCTTCTCATCCTATCACTTCCTTTGGAGACCAACCCCCACTTGACTCTAACCTTCCTTCAGGGAGTAGAGAGCAATGAGCTCTCCCCTCAGCCCCTCCAAGCTGACAAACCTCAATTCCCTCAGCTGCTCCTCACTGACCCTGTTCTCCAGGCCCTTCCCCAGCTTTGTTGCCCTTCTCTGGATGCACTCCAGCCCCTCAGTGTCCTTATTGGAGTGATAGCCCAAAGCTGAACCCAGTGCTCGGTGGCATCGTGGCTGCTCCGGTGGTGCACAGGAGCGGCTGGAAGCACATTATCAGCAGTCTATTGCTGTTAGGAAATTAGCTTTCGTGGGCTTCATGATGGATTTCAGTTCTGTCTTTTCCCTCATTGTGCTGCAGCAGCATTTGTATCTGCTGCTGTGAATGGCCTGCAGTGTCTCAACCCCTTCTCAGCATTCTTGGGCTGTGGATGTGGCCCACGCCTCTCAGCTGAACAATGCAAGCTCTGACTCCCTTTTTGTTGCTGAGCTGCTAAAACCAGGAGAGTGAAGCCTGCCAGCTCTTCCTGCCTGCCCTGGCATCTTGCTTAGCTCTGGAATGGATGGGGAGTTGTTTGTCCACTTGCTGAGGCAATGCAAGACCCACCCTTCAGCAGGGGCTGCTGCCCGACCCCCTCACAAGCAACTTTTTGCCCTGGCATGACGGTGGCTGCTTGAGCAAAGGGAAAGATGTCTGTGGGTCTGAAGGAACATCAGACCTTGCTGTGGTTCACTGCTTACAAGGTGAGTGAGACACTGGAACAAGTTGCCCAGGGAGATTGTGGATGCTCCCTCCCTGGCGGTGCTCAAGGCCAGGTTGGATGGGGCCTTAAGCAACCTGGGATAGTAGGAGGTGTCTTTGCCCATAGCAGGGGGTTGGAACTAGATGATCTTTAAGATCCCTTCCAACCCAAACCTGTCTGTGATTCAAACCAGTCTGTCATCCAGCCTATCCTTTTATTTAAGGCATGAGAAACAAGCTGCTGCTGAAGCTACCATTTCTTCTTAAGCTGTACAGTAGCGTGTTATGAGGACTGGATGACCTTTAAAGGTGTCTTCCAACCCAAAACATTCCATTATTCCATGTGAGCAAGTAGCTTTGAAGTCCCTTTTTTTATCCCTGGCTCTGTTTTGTGTCACTCAGACGCTTTCTGAAGGCCTCTGCCTTGGTCAGGAAGTGTTATCTGCTGTGCCTCCTCTCCAGCCAAAGCAAGCAGTCGGGCTGCAGCTGCCGCCTTGTCTTCCTGCTCTTGCTCTCCCCACATCTTCCTTTTTATTTGATGTTTCCAGTCCAGTTTGTGGTGTTATTTCAGCGTGGCTGCGTGACAATCCTCTGCCTCTGAAAATCCAGCCAAGGGCTACTGGGCTGTGGGAGCATCCAAAGGGACTGGCTGCATCCCCAGGCTGCAGCACCATGGTGGAGAGGTGCGCCAGGCCCTTCTCCAGGGCTGTGTTCCTGCTTCTTTCTCTTGAGATGGCTGAGCAGGAGAAAGAGAGGGGAGTGTGTGGAAATCAGTTCTCATCTTCCTTGTCAAGAGGGGCTGTGGAAAAGTGAAGTGTTTCATTTTGTGGAGCTTGGGAGGTCTGTTTCTTCGTTACCTCATCAGTCTGGAAGTGTTTTCAGCAGAAGGTGCCCTAAAGCTCAAGGAATTATATCAATCCCTATCAGTAGCTAAACATCTATCCCACACTCTTTAATCATAGAATGGTAAGGTTGGAAGGGACCTCAAGGATCATCCAGTTCCAACCCCCTGCCATAGGTAGGGACACCTCCCACTAGTACAGGTCTCTCAAGGCCTTGTCCAACCTGGCCTTGAACACCTCCAGGGAGGGAGCAGCCACAACCTCCTTGGGCAACCTGTGCCAGTGTCTCACCACCTTCCTTGCTATGGGCAGGGACACCTCTCACCTAGACTTGGTTGCTCAAGGTCCCAGCACCATATCTGTTAGTACCTTCTTTCTCACACCCCTAGCATTTCCCAGATACTCATGAGCATCACTTTTTACCTCCCCTTAGAGTCTTAATGCCATTGAGTTTGGTAATCTGAGCTTGTGGAGTGGAAGCAGGACTGGTCTCCAGCTCTGCTGTGGCAAAACTTGTGGGCTCTGCCTTTATTTGAGAGCTTGAAGAGACTCCTGTAAAGGAGCTGTGGTGGTCAGGATTCCTGGAAAGGCATCCTGGGAATGGGTGGGTTGTGTGGTGCATGCCAGTCAAGCCAGGTGAAAACTGAACAGAAACTGTCTTCTTCTCCTGCCTAAGCTGGTGGTGCTGGTGGGAGGTCAGCATGTCATTATGGCTTGTGCTTGGAGAAAGAATTCATCAGGGGTCTGTAAAAAGTCTCCAGTGAAGAGCCACCTGAAAGACTTTCCTGTTCAACAGCAGCTCAGTAACTCTGCAAATCAAACCATGGTAGCTGTGTCCTGCCTCCAAGAAGGACATTGAGGGACTGGAGCGGGTCCAGAGAAGCTGGTGAAGGATCTGGAATGCTGGGCTGGTGAGGAGCAGCTGAGGGAGCTGGAGTTGTTCATCTTGGAGAAAAGAAGTCTGAGGGGACTCTACAGCTCCCTGAAAGGAGGCAGGAGCCAGGTGGCAGTTGGTCTCTTCTCCCGAGGAACAAGTGACAGGAGGAGAGGAAACAACCTCAAGTGGCACCAGGGGAAGTTTAGGTTGGACATGTGGAACAATTTCTTCCTCCAAAAGAGTTGTCAAGCCCTGGCCCAGGATGCTGAGAGCAGTGGTGGTGTCCCCATAGCTGGAGGGGTTTCAAAGCTGTGTAGATGTGGTGCTGAGGGCCATGGTTTGGTGGTGACCTGGCAGTGCTGGGGTAATGGCTGGACTCGATCTTAAAGATCTCTTCCAGATGCTCTAACTTCAGTCTACCATAATGCCTGTCCCATCCACCCCAGTTGTAATGGTGGAGAAGCCACCAGGCAGTAGCTGCTGTGCTGCTTTCTCTCTGCTTCTGTCCCAGGCAGCAGGAGCTGCAGTCACCGATAGGAGCTGAGCTCCCTTCGGAGCATGCGAGAGGAAGCAAACAAACAAACAAGTCTGGAGGAGGGAAATGATTAGGCGAGCCTCAGCTGGTTTTTTCCCCCTCCTGAATGGCCCTCTTTCATCAGGATATGCTAGGACAAGTGGGTTTTCAAGCCAGAATCTCAGGAGAAGACACAGTGTTCTGGAAAGTCATCCAGTCCCTGGGTAGCATCAACAGCCGCGATCCCTCTGCTCCACGCACAACGCACGGTCAAGCTTCTCCTTTCCTTTGCTGGGCTTAGGAGCAAACAACAAAGAGAAATATGTGATTTTTTTTTTTTTTTTTCTGTCTGTATCTTTTTTACAGCTAGTTATGAATCTTTTCAAATTTACTGACTTCTGCCTGACTCTTGGGCCAGCACAATGCTTCTGCTGTTCAAAGAAAACCAATCCAAATTAGTATGTATAAGCCGCTGGGTTTTGTTTTCCATCCTCGCTGCTAACAAATGCTGCTTGCTAGGGCATTTATCACTGCTGCTGAGGGTCAAAAGTTGGGGTTGTTGTTTAATGATAGGATTTTTTTTTTTCTTTGTTTTTAACTTTTTTTTTTTTTTTTAAGGCTGGAATTTTGGTTGTTTACTGGAGCTGCAGGATTGAAAAGAGGTTTTGAAGGAGCAGTTGGAATATTGTGCCTTGCGCTTTCTCCCTTTTGGTGGTTTTTGTTTAGCTCAATCTTGAGAGCACTGAGTGAGAGCTAAGAGTGCTCCTCCAGCTGAGATGAGGGATGGTGCTGGGTAATGTTGCTGTTTGATGGGATGGAGAAAAGCTTTTCAAAGAGGTGCTTGGATGCTTTTTACCTCTGCGTGGCTGGTTCTGTCTGGAAACGGGAGCTGGTGTGGGGTTGGGAGGGTCGGAGAGGTCTGGGTCACAACAAGCTGTGCTTTGTAAGGCTGGGGCTGCAGCTTAGGAAGCAAATGACTAAATGGAAAGTGAAATCTTGCTCTCAACAGGTTCTTTGGCTTTGCTTACTGGCTCAGGGCTGCAAAGATGCCGAGGGGGCCGGAGCGGGCTACAGGGATGCCGAGGGGGCTGGAACATCTCTCTGATGAGGAAAGGCTGAGGGAATTGGGGCTTTCTAGTTTGGAGGAGAGCAGACTGAGGAGGGATCTCATCTCAGTACTTTAAGGGTGGGTGTCAGGAGGATGGCACCAGGGTTTTTGCAGTGATGCCCAGTGGCAGGACAGGTGGTAATAGGCACAAATGGAACGTAAGATGTTCCATCTGAAGATGAGGAGGAGATTCTGGAATTTAAGGGTGAGGGAGCCCTGGAGCAGGCTGCCCAGACAGGTGGTGGAGTGTCCATCTCTGGAGGCATTCCAAACCCACCTGTATGTGTTCCTGTCTACCCTTCTCTAGGCAACCCTTCCTTGGCAGGGGGGTTGAGCTGAATGATCTCCAGAAGTCACTTCCAACCACTACCATTCTGATTGTATGATTCATTTCCACTCAGATGACAAAAACATTTGCTCAGTGGGTTGTCTTTCTGCTCTTGCAGGGCTGCTTTTTCACTTGTCTGCAACTGGGAAACTTCTGCTTTGTTCTCCCCTATTGCAGTCAGGAAATCTTGGAGAACATCAGGCGAGGTGAACCCTCAGAGCAGCGAGGGTGAAGGCAATAATGAGGGTGATGACTGCTTCAGAGCTGGAGTTTGATGACTCAAGTGAAGGAATTGGGTGGAGAAGCAGTGGATGTTCAGCTCTCCTGTCTCCTTGGGTACCCATTGAGGTGTTGCTCGTTGTAGGGGGAGGCTGAGAGTGCTCAAAACCTTTCCTTCACCCCCATAAATGTGGCCTGGGGGTTGAGTCAAAAGTGATGGAGATGCAGTGCTGAGGGACATGGTTTAGTGGTGACCTGGCAGTTAACAGTTACCGGTTGGACTTGATAATCGGAAAAGTCTCTTCCCACCACAACCATCCTGTGAGTTTCTGATGCCTTTGGGGAAGAGCTGTGTCTCTCCCAGGGTTTTTTCCAGCTGTAGAAACCTCAGCCAGTGTTTTATTATGAGCTACAAGAATCTCCTCAGGGAGTTGTTAATAATAATAACAACAACAATAATAATAATAATTTGTTGTTGTTATTGTTTTATTATTGTTTTTATTTTATCATTATAAATTCCTATTTTTATTATTATTATTTTATTAATTTTTATTATTGTTTTATCATTATTTTTATTATTAATTTAGTTTTTATTTTTACTAATTTTATTATTATTATTATTTTCCCAAAGAATTTATTCCCCAGCTTCTTGGGCCAGTAGTAGTTGGGAATTATCTCCTTGGATGTTATCTACCCATTCCCTTCCTGCTGCTGGAAGTGTGTGTGAGGCTGGCGTCCAGCTGAACATCCTATAGATTGTGTTTGTGTCACTGCTTTGTGTAACTCCTGGCCCTTTTTTTTCTGCTTTCCTGGTGTGCAAAGGAAGCAAGACTCTTCCTGGCTCCCTTATGGAATGAACCAGGAGTCTTTGCCTGTGTAACCAGGCAGAGCAGAGCTGGTGTTTGGGATCAGAAGCGAACTCTGCGTGGCTCCTGCTCAGACCCAGCTTGCTCGTGGAGTGAGTGGTGAGTGCTGGAGTGTTGTGGGAGAAGAACTGGTTGTGGTTAGAGTGCAGTGGTGCTGCTGCTCCTCTTTTACTGAGCTGATCTGGAGCCTGGAATGTAAGGGGAAGATTTTAGTTCACCTTTTAAAAGCAGCTGAAATCTCAAATCTCAGCCTGGTCCGCTTGTTTCTGGCAGTTTTGCACCTTGGAGTTTCAGTTGCAAAGTGAGGAAGCTTTGGTTGTGTTCTCAGAGAAGGGATGAGCTGTGCTTGCAGCAAGAGCTGGGAAGAGAGAAGTGGTGCAGTGCCCATCTTTGGAGGAGTTTCAAAGCCATGGAAATGTGGTGCTGAGGGGCATGGTTTATGGTAGCCTTGGCAGTTAAGAGCTGGGCTTGATCTCAGANCCACTACCATTCTGATTGTATGATTCATTTCCACTCAGATGACAAAAACATTTGCTCAGTGGGTTGTCTTTCTGCTCTTGCAGGGCTGCTTTTTCACTTGTCTGCAACTGGGAAACTTCTGCTTTGTTCTCCCCTATTGCAGTCAGGAAATCTTGGAGAACATCAGGCGAGGTGAACCCTCAGAGCAGCGAGGGTGAAGGCAATAATGAGGGTGATGACTGCTTCAGAGCTGGAGTTTGATGACTCAAGTGAAGGAATTGGGTGGAGAAGCAGTGGATGTTCAGCTCTCCTGTCTCCTTGGGTACCCATTGAGGTGTTGCTCGTTGTAGGGGGAGGCTGAGAGTGCTCAAAACCTTTCCTTCACCCCCATAAATGTGGCCTGGGGGTTGAGTCAAAAGTGATGGAGATGCAGTGCTGAGGGACATGGTTTAGTGGTGACCTGGCAGTTAACAGTTAACAGTTGGACTTGATAATCTGAAAAGTCTCTTCCCACCACAACCATCCTGTGAGTTTCTGATGCCTTTGGGGAAGAGCTGTGTCTCTCCCAGGGTTTTTTCCAGCTGTAGAAACCTCAGCCAGTGTTTTATTATGAGCTACAAGAATCTCCTCAGGGAGTTGNGTGCTTGCAGCAAGAGCTGGGAAGAGAGAAGTGGTGCAGTGCCCATCTTTGGAGGAGTTTCAAAGCCATGGAAATGTGGTGCTGAGGGGCATGGTTTATGGTAGCCTTGGCAGTTAAGAGCTGGGCTTGATCTCAGAGGTCTTTGCAACCTCAATGATTTCATCGTTCCCTGAAATTCATGTCTGTCTTCACCAAAGAACTAAGGTGGATGGGGCATTAGTGCTCACATCTACCAAAGGCAGAGACCTCAAGCTTCTCTTCTCCCTAGTCTTAAGTGATAGAATGAGGAAATGGCCTGAAACTGTGCCAGGGGAGGGTTAGGTTGGAGACAAGGAAAAATTTCTTTGCTGCAAGAGTGGCCAGGGATTGGCACAGGCTGCCCAGGGAGGTGCTGGGCTCCCCATCCCTGGAGGTGTTCAAGAAATGTGTGGCACTGTGGGACATGGTTTAATGGCCGTGGTGGTGTTGGGTTGATGGTTGGATTTGATCTTAGAGGACATTTCCAACCCAAACCATTCCATGATTCTGAATGCTGGGAGTCCTAACTCCTGGGAGACCACTTGCTGCAGCATCCCCTGTAGCACACTCTTGTCATGGAGCATTTATATTTAGTAGATGGCAGAGAGTGATTAATGAGGCTCTGTGTTTGGGGGTGTGGGGTAGCAGCAGAAGAGGCTTTGGCAGCAGGGACTGTCTCTTGGGATGGGCTGAGCAGGAGGAAATGCAGCCTAAGCAGTTGCTGTGGCAACTAAAAGGTAGCTGAGCCCCTGCCGGTTTTCAGCCTTGTGGGAAATGCCAACTTCAACCCTCACATCCCAGTGCCTCTTGGTACCTTGTAATTAGGTTTGTGTGCTGGTGCTTGCTCTGACCACAGGTTTGGTTCTGCCTCCTCTGTAGTTTGGAAGTATCCTTGGGTGTTTACCCAGCCCACCACCTGCCCTCTTATCTGCAGTGCTTTCCAGGATGGCTCTATCCAGCCAGAGCCAAGCAAAAGCTCTTTGCCATTGTGCTGCTTGTTTGCTCCCCTGAGGTTTCAGGGCAGTTTCCTTTCCTCTTGTGGTGTGCAGGGTTTCATCTGCCCTCCCTCTGCAGCTACTGACAGTTTATGGTTGTGTGTTCTTGTTTTGGCATTCCAAGGGATATCTCAAGAGCTGAGCTGAGTGGAAACTGATTGACTCAGAGCCTGATCTCCAGTCATTTCACAGGTCTAAGCCTGTAAGGAGTCCTACCTTCCACTGGTTTTAACTGGTAACCAAATACTAGAGTCATTTCCAGCCCATGACGACTCAGGCAACTGTCTCCTGCAGTGGGCAGGTCATAAAATGATGGTGGAAAATGCCCCAGGAACAGTCAGTGAATAATCCTGGAGTCATGCTGTGTGAGTGGCAGGATCAGACTCGAGGAGGAGCTCCCCATGGCAGAATCCTGCTGTGTTTTAGTGAGGGGAAGCCCTTCCTTCCCTAGCCACACAGCCCTGGGCATGTGCTTTGACGTTTCCTTTCAGTTGACTTCCTCTGTCCTTTGTTTTCCAGCCTCAGCGAGAGCTTTTTCATGGTGAAAGGTGCAGCCCTTTTCTTACAGCAAGGAAACAGCTCCCAGGGCCAGAGAAGTCTCCAGCACCCTCACAAACATGCAGGTAGTGGATGAAATCACCTCCTGAACCCCCTCTCTTGCTTTGCTGTTCACCCCATGCACACAGACAAGCTGGCAGCACGTGTGGGTGACTGGCTGGGTGGGTGGCTGACTCCTCTGACTGCCCCTGCACAGGCAGGTTCTCAGCCCACTTGATTGAGGTGGGAACAGCTCATTATGAGTTAATTTTTTGGGCATTATCTCAGAGCTGTAGCTGGAGTGGAAGTTTCTTCTCTGCAGGCATGAAGGCATTCTTCAGGCAGGGCAACCTGCTGAAGTCCATGCCTGAATATCTAACTCATTTCATCTGCTGCTGCAGAAAACAGTCACTTATGCTTCACTGATTTGATCTTTGCCTTTCCCTTTGGTCTGTGGGAAGGAACATTGGGTGTGCTGAGTCACAGAGCTCCAGCACCTCATCTGTACTTACCAAGGTTCTGATTCAGCACCTCAGGGACACTTCTCCAAGTGCCCTCCCAGATGTCATAATCTGCAGCTTGGGACTCTTGGTAGCAGCTGACAACATTGGGTCTTTTGGCACTACCTGTTGCTGGGTTTGTTTGATGTTGCTGATAAAAGTGAGGAACATTTCAGCAGGATTTGGGTTATCTCCTCTCCTGCTTTCAGAAAAGTCCTCTTGTCAGTTGGCTCATCACCATTTGCCCTGTAAGAGTTGATCATGGTTTAAGAACAGGCTCTCTTTCTTCCTCCAGTCCCCTCCAGTGTGCCAAACTGGTGGGACTAAGTGGTGAGGAGTTGTGTGGTGAGTATACAGAAGGATTGATAGCAGATAGGGGCTTCAAAGAAGCAGATTCTACTTCCTCAGTCATTTTATGCCTTCTGCCTTTGACAGTTTGGGCTGAGTCCTTACTGGGAAAGAAGAAATCAGATCATTGAGGGCAGAAGCATGTGGGAAAGGCACAGTGTGGTACTGTGTGTGTGCTGCTTAGTAAACACTCCAAGCACAAAGAGAGTGTTTGAATGCCAAGCTTGGCTTTGGCTTTCTTTAATTGTCAGCAATTTCATATACCCAGCAAATATCCTACAGAAGGAGTTTTTATCTTGTGTGGAAAGCTATGAGCACATTACTGAGCTATTAGATGGCAGCTGGGGTTATTTTCTTGTAGATTCCTTGCTCCTTTCACTGAGCAGAAGTGCACCCCCTGCTCTAGAGCCTAAAGGACCTGTTGCAGAGCACCATTTTGAGGTAGAAGGGATCCATCATCCAGAAGCAGAAGGAATGCATCACCCAAACAGTCACTCCTGCAGCCCTTCCTCCTCTAGGAGGAGGATGTACCCTCAGACATAGCCTCCTTAAGGCCAGTGGGGTTTGTCCCCCTTTTTCACAAGTCACAAGTTTTGCTTCTTTGTTCTTTTCTTTTTCTAATCAGTTTTTCCTCCTGCCCCTCCCTCCCCCTTCCTCTCCCTCCCTGCCCTCAGTGCCTCTTATCTTCCTGTCTTCCCCCAGATGCTTTAACAGGAGGAGTTTCATCATCTGTGCCAGTCATGGGTGGGCTCAGTAGATTTGGTATCTTCCAAATACCCTGAGGTTGAGGTCTCACAGCCAGCTGAGTCTCATCCAAGCAGCTCACTCCTGCTAGCATCCTCCAGGACAGCAAAGTTACTTGGCCTCCCTTAGATGATCTTTTTCTACTTACAAACATCCCATTTCACTAAAAGCCACAGCTCTGCCCATTCTTAGTGCAGCAAGAGACCCTTGCTGATGATTTCTTTTGCTTTCTCTGCAGGTGATTTGCCTCAGCACCTCCAGGTGATGATCAACCTCCTTCGCTGTGAGGACAGGATCAAACTGGTAGGGAAAGATGCAGTTTGGGGCTCTCTTTTTTGTTGGAGGTGTTTGAACCAGACCTGTAGAAGTTCAGGAAGAGCACTGGCAAATCTTAGGTCTCAGAGTCAGCTTAACTCTGTGCTGCCTGTGCTTCTTTGTTTTCCCATCCACTCCTTTTGTCCTTGGACAGGAGACTGCTCGCTCTGAAGTGGGTTTGTTTAGTTGGATTTCATTTCCCAGGCAGCTGGCAAGCACCAACACAGGAGAAGTGACAGGAGCTTGTTGCTGCTGCTGGACTCCCTGAAGTCATTCTTGAAATTGCTTCCAAATGCAGCTGACCAGGGCCTCAATGAGGCTTTCAGCAACCTGGTCTAGTGGAAAGTGTCCCTGTCCATGGCAGAGAGGTTGAAACTAGATGATCTTTAAGGTCCTTTCTAACCCAAAGCATTCTGGGATTCTTCTAAAGAAATCTGCAGAAGCTCTCAGAATTAATCACAGAATCACAGAACTTTAGAGGTTGAAAGGGACCTCCAGAGATCAAGTCCAACCCCACTGCCAAGGCAGGATCATCCAAGGTACTTTGCACAGGAATGCATCCAGCTGGGTTTTGAAAGTCTCCAGAGAAGAAGACACCACAGCCTGTCTGGGCAGCTCCAGGTCACCTAACCAGGTTGGAAAAGACCTCTGAGATCATCAAGTCCAATGATCTCAGATCACTGCAGAGACATCAGTTGTGTCCGCCCAGCACCACTAACATGTTTCAGTGGTGGCTTGTGAGTGGAGAAGCCTCTGAGCCTGCCTCTGTTCTCAGGTCACTCCATAACCTATCTTTTTATCAGAACCTCTTCAGAACAGACCTGCAGGTTGCACTTTAGAGTAGCTCCCTGAACCAGGGCAGATGACCTGGGCTAATCTTCTCCCCTCCTGGCAGGCAGCCTTGCTGCGGGACAGACCTGCTTTGCCTGTGGCTTTCATACCACGACTAAATAAAGCTTTTGGGCACAATTACACCATCAGCAGGCAGCAGTGGAAGGAAAGGGTGATCTCAAAGCTGGTTTGCAGGGCTTTGATGCCTTTCTTTTTCCCTAGGCTGTCCGTTTGGAAAGCGTGTGGACAGACCGAGTGCGGTACATGGTGGTTGTCTACAGCAGCGGGCGGCAGGACACCGAAGAGAACATCCTGCTGGGTGTGGATTTCTCCAGCAAGGAGAGGTATGTCCAGGGCAGGCAGGGCCTTTTGGGGAGGCAAGGCAGGGTTCTTTGGAAAGCCTGTCAACATCAAAGAGGCCTCAAGCAGTTTGGTTTACATCTGTCTGCAAATTCTAAGACGAGAAAGGACATCTCTTGAGTTTTCTGGTCAGTTAGGAGGGCAAGAGGGGAATTCTTTGTTTCTCCAGAAAGCTTTCAGTCTCCCTGCAGTCTCCCTCTGCAGAGGGACCTGGACAAGCTGGATGGGTGGACAGAGGCCAATGGGATGAGATTTAACAAGGCTAAGTGCAGGGTTCTACACTTTGGCCCCCACAACCCCAGGCAGCACTACAGGCTGGGGACAGAGTGGCTGGAGAGGGACCTGGGAGTGCTGGTAGAGAGTAGCTGAGCACACCTGAGCACACTACTGGCTCACATTCAGCTACTGTCAGGCCCTTTCCTGCTGGGCAGTTCCCAGCTGCTCTGCCCCAGGCCTGGAGCATTCACAAGGTTGTTGTGACTCAAGTGCAGAACCCTGCACTTGGCGTTGTTGAACCTCATACAACTGACCTCAACCCATTGACTCAGCCTGTCCAGATCCTGCTTCACATTAAAACCCCAGCAACATGATCTCCAGAGCTGGCATTATCATAGAATCAGCCAGGTTGGAAGAGACCTGCAAGATCATCCAGTCNGGTGGAGTCCCCATCCCTGGAGGTGTTGAAGCAAAGCCTGGATGAGGCAGTTAGTGCCATGGTCTGGTTGATTGGCATGGGCTGGGTGCTAGGTTGGGCTGGATGAGCTTGGAGGTCTCTTCCAACCTGGTTGATTCTATGATTCTATGAAATCTCTGGGCAGTCATGTGGCATCATATGGGAGCCATCTGTAGGGCTGTGGCATCTGCCTCATCTGTGGTGGTTTGTTGTCTGCTTGCTACAAAATGCTCTTGCAGACACAGCTGCAAAGCTGGAACTTAATCTGTCCACCAGACTTGAAGCTTGTTGATGGTCTGATGCAGTGGAGCTGGTTTGAGGGAGGGGAAGCTTAGCTGCCAAATAACATCAAAACACAATACTGCAAAAGTACCTCCAAAACCAACAAACAAATGTGTCAGGAATGAGCTATTTCTTTTGTCTAACTGATAAGAGCACATAATATTTGGAGAGGCAAATAAAATATTTTGTTATCACAGCCCCTCTCACGTTAGTCCAGTTCTAGGTGAGTAAACCAAGGCAGAAAAGCTCTTGGCTTGGAGAGGCAGAGCTGGGAGTTAGGAGTCAGACCTTCCAGCTCATTGTTTCTGCTGCCATGCTGTGCTGGCACAGCCACTGGGGCTTTGGGTTTCTTTTTGGCCAACCTTCATGTTCTAAGTTGAAAGTTTGGGGGGAAGCTTTTGCACTGCAGAATCTGAGATAAACATGAGACCACCTTCCCTGGAACTATTCCAGACCAGCTTGTTTGGGACCCTCAGCAACCTGATCTCGTTGAAGAGAGAATCATAGAATGCCCTGGGTTGGAAGGGACCTTTAGAGTTCATCTGGTCCAACCCCCTTGCAATAAGCAGGGTCATTCCCAACTAGATCAGGTTGCTCTGAGTTCCATGAAACCTATAACCTCGAATGTCTGCAGGGATGGAACCTCCACTGACTGCAGAGGGGTTGGACTAGATGACCTTCAGAGGTCCCTTCACACTCAAACCACTTTATGATTCCAGTAATCTGCTTCTGGTGATTATTGATGTGAGACAGGAGGAGAGATGGAAAAGTTGTGACAAATCCATCCTCACCGTAGCTGCCACTTCTGTTCCTGTCTCCCCTGAAAGCCAATTTTGTTGTTAATTAAGGATAAATCTCACCCATAAAGAAGTCAGTTTGCATTAGCAACTTCCTTGGGTGACTCCATGGGGCCGAAATGGCACTGCTGAGCTGGAAGTGTTCTGCCTGCTGACAGTTTGACTGGTCAGGCACTTTTAGGGGTTTGATTCCTTTTACATGTGTTTAATAGAAGCCATTTTTTAACTCACAAAGCCCTCAAATGCACATTGTCCACACATGTGCTCAGGCTGGACAGCCAAATGCTTTGACCTGCTGCAGAAAGTGGCTGAGGGCTTTAAAAAGAAAGGAAAAGAGCAGCCTAAAACCTGAGATCTTTGCTAAGTGGCTGTTGCTGGACACATCCCAATCTCCTTTAAAACTTTTAATATCTCAGTGGCTTAATTATTTACTGGTTGAAAGTTTCTGGCCCCATTACAGAATGGTTCTCTTGGCAGACTGCATCTCTGCAATCAAAATGTTCTTTTGGGTTAGGCAAACTCATTAAATCTGGTTTTGTCTTCCTAGCAGCCAGAAGGGTGAAGTGACAATCAAACAGAGTTCTTTGAAAGGCCCCCAAGTCCTCTTTGGGAAGGGTGGGTGGCTGCTCTGCCACCTACCAAGGCTTATTTTCTGCCCTGCTTTAGTGAGTTGGATCTCTGCAGCCACAGTGCTGGGATCTGCTTTGGTGCTGTGGGGCCACTGGAGCAGGTTGCTGTGAGGCTGCATGCCTGGAAGTGTTGAAAACCAGGTTGGATGGGGCCTTGAGCCACCTGGTCTAGTAGGAGGTGTCTCTACCCATGGCAGGGGGTTGGAACTAGATGATCTTTAAGGTTCCTTCCAGCCCAAACCAGCCCATGGTAAGACTCAGTGATCCTAGAGGTCTTTTCCAGCTGAAACAGTCATAGAATCATAGAATGGTAAGGTTGGAAGGGACCTCAAGGATCATCTAGTTCCAACCCCCTGCCATAGGCAAGGACACCTCCCACTAGCACAGGTCACTCAAGGCCTCATCCAACCTGGCCTTGAACACCTCCAGGGAGGGAGCAGCCACAACCTCCCTGGGCAACCTGTGCCAGTGTCTCACCACCCTCACTGGAAAGATCTTCCTCCTGACATCCAGTTTCAATCTCCCCTCTGCCAGTTCAAACCCACTGCTCCTTGCCCTGTCATTACAAGACCTTGTCAATAGTCCTTCCCCAGCCTTCCTGTAGGCCCCCTTCAGATACTGGAAGGTCTCCTGGAAGCCTTCTCTTCTCCCTGTTAGGGAGCTGCCTTGTGCTGAGCTGATGAGGGTAAGAGAGCAGGAAAGATGCTGGGGTGACTCTCCCAGTGCTTCCTAGCAGGCTCTGGAGGGGGAGTGATGATTTTGGTTCTTGCTTCCATGATGTTTCTCCAGCCCTGTGGAGCAGTCAGTGTGCTAATACCAGAGCAGACCCTTAGATTGCAGCTGCCTGCCTTCCTGTCTGTTACAACTTTGGCCTCAGGAGCAGGAATTGCTAGAGCAAGGCTTGAAGCCTTGAAAAATTCAAGAGGATTAATAATTCATGGTATTGGCAGGAGCAGGTCATGGCCTATATTTAACATCCTGTATAACAATCTCTCTTCCAGTAAAAGCTGCACCATAGGAATGGTTCTTCGTCTGTGGAGTGATACCAAGATCCATCTTGATGGGGATGGGTAAGAAAGCACATTAAAAAGATACATTTCCTTGACCTTCCCTGCTTTGGGGGGGGCTGCTCTAGGAATGATTTTCCATCACCTTGCCTGTGAAATTCCAATTCTGGATTCATGGCTGCTTATTCACTCTTGCTGCTCTCAAGCTACTGGGTGGAAGCTGTGATAACCCACTGAACTTTCTCTGAAATCCCAGGGGAGGAGCTCCCCTTCCTGGCAGACTCTTCTGGGAAGGGTCCCCATTGCCATTCTTTTTACTGTGGGGGAAGGATGCTGGAAAAATGGTGGTAGAAATCCTCATCCCTGGTTCCTGTTGTCTATCGGTGCCCCTGTAGCTGCCTGGCAGTAGGAGCTTGTAGTGTGCAACTTGGGATGATGCCTTGACAGAAGGAGTTNGGCGCCGAGGGCCGCGGTTTGGTGCTTAGCAGTAGTGGCATCACTGTGATCTCGAGACGAGCAGTTGGACTCGATCTCAGCCTGGTCTAGTGAGAGATGTCCCTGCCAATGCCAGGGGGGTTGGAAGTAGATGTTCTTTAAGGTCCCTTCCAACCCCCAAACCGTTCTGTGAGTCTCTGAAAGGTCTCTTCCAACCTCAACAATTCTTTGATTCACTTCTGACTGGACTTTTCTCTTCTCTCTTAGTGGCTTCAGCGTGAGCACGGCCGGGAGGATGCACATCTTCAAGCCAGTGTCAGTGCAAGCCATGTGGTAAGTGTGCTTCATTGGCTTGCTTGGGGAAGAGGCTGGCATCTCTGGGGCTAAATCAAACCCAGACATGCAACCTGTGTTCTGATTGTTGCCATTATTGGTATTTGATGAGCTGCTGCTTCCCTGGATCAGCAGGTGGCTGTGCTGTAAAGGGACTGTGAGAACATTCATCCAAACCCAGGGTCTTCTGCTGCTGGTTAGAGCAGAGATGTGCTCTTCAGTGTAAGGGAAGTGGCACCAAGTGAGATGAGTAAATATGAAAAAACAACTTCAGCTTGAGCTGGACACCTGGAGAAGTGGGGCTGTGTGAACCTTGTAAGGTTCAACAAAGCCAAGTACAAGGTCCTGCACCTGGGTCAGGGCAATACTTGGTGTCAATCCAGGCTTAGGATGAAGGACTGGAGAGCAGCTCTGTGGAGAAGGCCTAGGGAATGAATAGTTGGACATGAGCTGGCACTGTGTGCTCCCAGCACAGAGCCAACCCTGCCCTGGGCTGCTCCCCAGCAGTTTGGGCAGAAGGTGGAGGGAGGGAATTCTGCCCCTCTGCTGTGCTCTGCTGAGACCCTACCTGCAGTGCTGAGGCCAGCTCTGGAGTCCTCAGCACAGCAGAGACAGGGACCTGTTGGAGTGGGACCAGAGGAGACCACAGCAATGCTGGCAGGGCTGGAAGCCCTCTGCTGTGAGGCTAGGCTGAGAGAGTTGGGGTTGTTCAGCCTGGAGAAGAGAAGGCTCCAGGGAGACCTTCTGGTGGCCTTTCAGTGCTTAAAGAGAATGATCAGAAAGCTGAGGACAGACTTTTGAGCAGGGCCTGTTGGAACTCAAAGAGATTTAGACTGGAGATAAGGAAGACATTTTTTCACCCTGAGGGTGGTGAGAGCCTGGCCCAGGTTGCCCAGGGAGGTAGTAGATGCCATGTCCCTGGAACCACTCCAGGTCAGGTTGTTTGGGGCTCTGAGCAACCTGCTGTAGTTGCAGATGTCCCTGTTGGCTGCAGGGGGTTGGAATCAATGACCTTTAAAGATCCCTTCCAACCCCAAGCATTGTGTGATTCTGTGAATTCCTCAGGATGCAAACCCAGTCTGTCTCCTCTCTGCATGTTTATCTGCCTGGCTGCAGGAGGAGTCTCAGGCCCTGTTCCCAGTCCCATGGCATTCCCTGTCTTCTGCCTCATTGCTGGGGCCAGGCTGGGGTTCCTGCCTTACAGAAACTTTCCATGTTGCCCTGGATGCCTGTTCACCTTTCAGCTCCTGTCACCCCTCCCTTCTGCAGGGATTCCAAAACACTGAAGCAGAGGTGGCTGAATCAGCAGTGGTCATGCCAACAAATTCCTCCTTGAAGAGGCTGCTACCCAGCCCCACACAGAACAAATGCATCTCACTGGGCTTGGGCACTTTGCTGGCTGCTGTTGGAGCCTCAAGAGATTCTTGTCCATGCAGCAGCTGCTAGCAAAAGATAGAGATCATAGAATCACAGAATGGTTTGGGTTGGAAGGGATCTCAAGGATCATCTACTTCCAACCCCCCCACCATGGGCAGGGACACCTTCCACTACATCAGGTTGCTCCAAAGCCTCATCCAGCTTGGCTTTGAACACTTTCCTCCTCCCTGGGCAGCCTGTTCTAGTGTCTCACCACTCTCACTGTGAAGTATTTCTTCCTAATCTCCAGTCTGAATCTCCCCTCTTCCATTGCCCCTCTTCCTGTCTGTACAAGCCCTTGTAAGAAGTCCCTCCCCAGCTCTCCTGTAGCCCCCTTCAGGTACTGGAAGGCTGCTCTAAAGGCTCCCTGGAGCCTCCTCTTCTCCAGACTCAACACCCCCAACTCTCCCATACGGGAGCTGCCCCAGCCCTCTGATCATCTTCATGGCCTCCTCTGGATCAGAGGGCTGCAGCAGCTCTCCTATGAGGACAGACTGAGAGAGTTGGAGCTCTGCAGCCTGGAGAAGAGAAGGCTTCCAGGAGACCTTAGAGTAGCCTTCCAGGATCTGAAGGAGCCTACAGGAAGGCTGGGGAGGGACTATTGACAAGGTCTTGCAATGACAGGACAAGGGGAATGGATTTAAAGTGGCAGAGGGGAGATTTAGACTGGATGTTAGAGGGAAGCTCTTTACAGTGAGGGTGGTGAGGCACTGGCACAGGTTGCCCAGGGAGGTTGTGGCTGCTCCCTTCCTGGAGGTGTTCAAGGCCAGATCGGATGAGGCCTTGAGTGACCTGTGCTAGTGGGAGGTGTCCCTGCCTATGGCAGGGGGTTGGAACTAGATGATCTTTGAGGTCCCTTCCAGCCTTACCATTCTATGATTCTATGTAGGGAAGCATAGAATGGTCTGGGTAAAGACAGAAATAAAAGTCTTGTTCCTTGTCAGTTTGGACCTCAGCCTCTCCTGCTGGCAGCCTTTGATGTGGTGAATGTGTTCAGTACAGTGACAGCAACAGAGCAGAACCTTCAAATAAAAAAAAGGGGGGAAAAAAAGGAAAGAAAAAAAAAGAGGAGGGAAGGAAAGAAAAAGTAATGCTAGAATTTACAAAAACAAATGACCCAATCTGGGCCTTGTCCCTAGAGCTGTGTCAGGGGCCAAGAATGTTGCTAAATATGCATTTGACTCCTTGCTGAAGGTGGTTTGAAAATTATCCATGTTTTTTGTTTTCCTTTAGTCTGGCTTTACTCATTAGCTAATGATTAGATCCCAGAGCCCCTCATGCCTTCTGCTGGACTGTTAATCAGGAGAAGATTTCAGCCTCTGCCTTGGAATGACTCTTGAGGAGGCCTCCAAGGTGCAGTTTGTGCCCTGTTTGAACTCTGATACAATAAAAAAAAAAAAAAAAAGCAAAAAAAACCAAACTTGCAACAAACTTGTTCAGTCTGGAGAAGAGGAGGCTGAGGGGAGACCTTACTGTGCTCTGCAGCTCCCTGAAAGGAGGTTGCAGTGAGGTGGGGTTGGGCTCTTCTCCCCAGTGTCAGGTGGTAGAACAAGAGGAAATGGCCTGAAATTGTGCAAGGGAAGGGTTAGGTTGGAGGTTAGGATAAGTTCCTTCACTGCAAGAGTGGTCAGGGATTGGAAGAGGCTGCCCAGGGAGGTGGTGGAGTCCCCATCCCTGGAGGTGTTCAGGAACTGCGGGGCCATGGCAGTGAGGGACATGGTTTAGTGGCCATGGTGGTGTGGGGTTGGTGCTTGGAAGATTTGATGATTGAGGGGCTGGGGAGGGACCAGAGAAAGCTAACAAAGCTGGGGAAGGGTCTGGAGAACAGGGCTGGGGAGGAGCAGCTGAGGGTTAATCTGGGGAAGAGGAGGCTGAAGGGAAACCTCATTGCTCTGTACAGCTCCCTGAAAGGAAGTTGCAGTGAGGTGGGGTTGGACTCTTCTCCTTGGTGTCAGGTGATAGAATGAGGGGAAATGGCCTGAAACTGTGCCAGGGGAGGGGTAGATTGGAGGTGAGGAAAAATTTCTTTGCTGCAAGAGTGGTCAGGGAGTGGAAGAGGCTGCCCAGGGAGGTGGTGGAGTCCCCATCCCTGGAGGTGTTCAAGAACTGTGTGGCCATGGCAGTTAGGGACATGCTTTAGTGGCCGTGGTGGTGTGGGGTTGATGGTTGGACTGGATGATCCTCTATGGCTCTGAACACAGGTAAACATCTTTTTTTTTGTTTTCTGTGAACATCTCTCAGCTCCTGCTCTGCCTGTTCCCTGCTGCTCACCTCTGCCCACCTTTTGTTCTGCAGGTCTGCTCTGCAGATCCTCCACAAAGCCTGTGAGGTGGCGAGGAGGTACAACTACTTCCCGGGCGGGATGGCCTTGGTCTGGGCCACCTACTACGAAAGCTGCATCAGCTCTGAGCAGAGCTGCATCAACGAGTGGAATGCCATGCAGGACCTGGAGTCCACCCGCCCTGACTCTCCAGCACTCTTTGTGGACAAGTCAGTTCTGAACTGTGTTAGAAGCTGGCCTGGCTCCTCAGCAGAATTCCCTCTTCTCTTTGTTCCTCTGCTGCTTCGTTCCCTTTCTTTCCATAAATGCCTTCAATTGGTTTTCTTCCATTACTCTCATAAAAAAGGGCTTTTAAATCCAAGTCTCTCCCACCACCACCACACCTCTCTATGGGTTGCTGCCATCCTAGAGGTCTTTTCCAACCTGGTTCATCCTGTTTAGTCTGGAGAAGAGAAGACTGAGAGGGGATCTAATTGATGTCTATAAATATCTGAGGGCTGGGGTCAGGAAGGAAGGGACAGGGACAGCCTCTGCTCACTTGTGCCCTGTGATGGGACAAGGAGCAATGGATGTAAAGTACAGCACAGAAAGTTCCAGCTCAACATGAAGAGCTGCTGTAAGGGTCACAGAGCACTGGCACAGGCTCCCCATAGAGGCTGTGGTGTCTCCTCCTCTGGAAACTTTCAAGACCCATCTGGATGTGTTCCCATACAACCTGTGCTAGATTCTATGGTCCTGCTCTGGCTGGGGGGGTGGACTTGAAGATTTCCAGAGGTCCCTTCCAACCCCTAACATCTGTGATCCTGTGATCTTCTCCTTTGTTTCTCCTTAGGCCAACTGAAAGGGAGCGAACAGAGCGGCTGATTAAAGCCAAGCTCCGGAGCATCATGATGAGCGAAGACCTGGAAAGTGTGACTTCTAAGGAGGTAACTATAAAAATCCCTGCTGCTTCCTGCCAGGCTCCCTTGCCAGAAGGTGCTGCACTGATGACTGGGTGGCACTGGGTGGTTTTGGAGTGTGTGTTTCCAGTTTGTTCCATAAAGGCTCCACAGTTTGGCGTTCCCCAGCAGGAAAACTGGGCTGATACCAGCATCTTGAGACCTCAGTAAGGAGCATCTGGTTTGCAAGTGCATAGGGCAGGAGGGGTCTGGAGAACAGGGCTGGTGAGGAGCAGCTTGAGGGAACTGGAGTTGTTCAGCCTGGAGAAAAGGAGGCTGAGGGGAGACCTTCTGGCACTCTTCCAGCTCCCTGAAAAGAGACTGGAGGCAGTGGATGTCAATCTTGTCTTCCAAGTGATAGGACAAGAGGACATGTCTTCAAGTTGCCCCAGGGGAGGTTTAGGTTGGACATGAGGAACAATTTCTTGACCAAAGGGGTGGTTAAGCCCTGTCCCAGGCTGCCCAGGGCAGTGGTGGAGTCTCCATCCTTGGATGTGTTTCAGAGCTGTGTAGATGTAGTGCTGAGGGCCATGGTGACCTGGCAGTGCTGGGTTAAGTGTTGGACTTGATCTGAAAGGTCTCCTCCAACCAAAATGTTCTATGGTTCTGTTGTATGCTGGTGCCTGGCTGTTGGCCAGCAAAGTATCATCAGAGATGATGCCTGCGTGACAGTTGGTTGGAGCATGTGCAGACATCTCCAAGCAGTGACTTTTGCAGCCACTTCCTCCTCACTGCATCCCTGTGAATTCCGCAAGCAAAAGCAGCAGCACCCAAAAGCTGCAGCTTGGTGACTCTTGGCTGCATTAGATGAGCGCCCTGATCTCTACTTGCTCCTGCACAGTGCAGAGCTAAGAAGCTGAAGAAGGAAGGCACCCACATCTGAGGGTTTTATTTTCTCTGCTCCTCAGCAAATGTCAGGGGTGCTTGCAGAGAACATTTTGCTGGGGTGAGCTTAGGGGTGGCAAATCACAAGTCAAGGCTGAAGCTAAGTTTGGATCCATCCCATGGGCTGGTGGGAAATTCAGAACAAATAGAAATAGTTCTTTTGGGTTTTTTTTTTTTTTTGTTTGTGTTTCAAGGGAGGCTGTTAACATGCAGGCCTCTGCTTCCTCAAGCTGAGCACTGCAGGCTTCAGATAGACTCTTGTGTGACAGTTACGAGTGGTAGGAATGAGCTGAAGACTTCAGTCTGGCTCTCTGCTTGTTCTTCACTCCAGGTGCAGTCAAGGTGCTTTGACTCTGCTGCAACCATCTTCCAGGCTGGGTTAAACAGAGCTGTGCTGCTTTGTTTTGCACCTTCCTGAAGCTGAGGTGCAGCAAGAGGGCTGAAGGTCTCCCATTCAAAAATGGGACAGTGCTGGAAATCTCTTTTCACTACCACCGCTGCCATCATTCACTCTTTGCTTCTAATGGGTTTCACTTTTTTTGCCCTTTTTGGGGAAGAAATTGTTCCTCCTGTCCACCCTAAACCTCCCTTGGGGCAACTTGAAGCTGTTTCCTCTTGTCTTATCACTTGTCCCTCAGAAGAGGCCAACCCCAGAGTTGTAGAGAGCCAAAAGGTCTCCCCTCAGCCTCCTTTTCTCCAGGTCTTGTTTTCTTTTCCCTCTCAATTTTAACAAGCAGGGACCCCAAAACACATGATTTTATTTTCATACTTGGATACAAATAAAGCAAGCCTGAAGCTTTATTTGCAGCTCTTCAATTTGAGGGCCATGGGAGACTTGGAGAAATGCCAGGGAGTGAGGTTCCTTGTCTCTAAAAGGTCAAATTCCTCTTGCAGTTTTGAATGAAGTACAGGCCAAGAGTGTTGTAGAGGAGTTGCCAGCAAATGTTTCCCTTCAGCAGACATCATTCTAGGTGGCATCCTTTTTGTTTTCTGTCCCCTTCCCAGATCAGAAACGAGCTGGAGAAGCACATGAATTGCAACTTGAAGGAATTCAAGGGATTCATAGACAATGAAATGCTGCGCATCCTGGGACAGATGGACAAACCCTCTCTGATTTTTGATCATTTGTATCTGGTAAGCTGCCACCTTAGGAGCTCCACGACAGCAGGAGGGCTCAGAGGGGTTGACCTGGGTCACTGGGTTTGGAGGAAGCTGGGGTTGGTGTCAGGCTGCCTTGTGCAGCAGGTGAGAACAACCACTTTGTGTGTGGCCTTCACTGAACCAGGGCCTGTGTTGGTGGAGAAGCCCTCAGCAGAGAAGCCCTTTTCTTTTCCTAGCTGTGCCCTGTTTCTGGCACTTGATTTGAAGGCTCCTTCCTTGCAGGTTGCTCCTGTTTGAGGGCATGCCATGGCACAGCTGAAGTTCTCTCTGCACACTCACTTCCTCTGTCTGGCAGGGCAGATTTATGGCAGACCAAAGGTCTGGCTGTGTCTGCTGCCCTGGTGGGGCAACCTTTTGTTCTTCCACTCTGGTTGCTATGATCACACTTTCACTTTCCTCCTTGAGCCCATGAGGTTCTGGAGGCATGGCCAGAACTGTGTGAAGAGCCAGGCTGAAGGTGCTGAGCTGCTCCAGCTGGTGCAGAAGGAAGGGAGTGTGCTTGGTCTCATCTCTTGCCACTAGATGGTACTCCAGGCACTGCCACCTGGAACAAAGACTTGCTGGAGATGAACACATTTGTAGCCCATTATGCTTGGGTCTTTCTGGAGACAGCTAGAGAAAGTGCTCACGTTTGAGTGCAAAACCTGCTTTTTACAGCCTTTTAAAGTCTGATTTACAGCTGTTTGGCTGATCCAAGGTGTAACCACCCCCACAGCTTTCAGGGTTTGCCTCACTTCTCCTGTGTCTCTGATCCCAGCCATGCCACATAATCGTTTTCCCCTTCACTACTGATCTGTGGTTAAAAATCCAGAGTGCTCAGGAGTGGTGATTTGGGATGTGCTCACTCACACACTGACACAGACCTAACTCCTTAAGTGAGGATGTCCTTGTGCCCCCCTTCAGGAGGTCCCTGCCCTTTTGTGGCAGGACATCTTGCTCCCTCTGATAGGGCAAGGAGCAATGGATGGAAGCTGCAGCACAGGAGGTTCCAGCTCAACACAAGGGGGAACTTCTTTACTGTAAAGGTCCCAGAGCACTGACACAGGCTGCCCAGAGAGGTTGTGGAGTCTCCTTCTCTGGAGCCTTTCCAGGCCTGTCTGGATGTGTTCCTGTGTGCCCTGAGCTAGATTGTCTGGTCCTGCTGTGGCAGGGGGGTTGGACTGGATGATCTCTTCGGGTCCCTTCCAACCCCTGACATCCTGTGTGATCCTGTGATCTCTGTGCTGAGCTGCAGCACTGCCTGCCCCGGGGCCATACTCCTGTTTCAGAGGCTATTGCCAATCCTTCAGTTGGCAGCTAAGGAATCCTCTTGAGGATTCAGGATCCTCCTGAATCCTGCTGAAGAGGGGGGTGGAATGCAGAACCTCAGAGAAAGGGGAGGCTCTGGGGCTGCTCTGAACTGTGTTTTGTGGCTGTTGCAGGGCTCTGAGTGGAATGCCTCCAACCTTGAGGAGCTGCAGGGCTCGGGGTGAGTACTGCACCTTCCCAGCACCTTCAGCCTTGGGCTCTGAAACCTCCAGTTGCTTGCTTTCAGCTTACATTTGGCTCTCTTAGGATGATGTTTGTAGGCTGTAGGGCCAAGTTTGGGCCCATTCCCAACCATGTGGATAGTTTACCATCAGGATCTTGGTGGAGAAATCTTTCCTACCTCATGACTACCAATAACACCTAGAGTGAAAATAACAAAAGTTCCTGTTTGTGAAGGGCATTCAGAGTTTTGGAGTCCCTCCCCAGTGGGGGCAGGCTGAGAGAGTGGGGGCTGTTCAGCCTGGAGAAGTCTCTGGGAAGACCTGAGAGCAGTACATGAAGGAGGCTGCAGAAGAGCTGGGAGAGACTTTTAACAAGGGCTTGTATTGATGGGACAGGAGGTGATGGCTTTGAGCTGGAAGAGAGGAGACTTAGAGTGGAGATGAGGAAGAGATTCTTTCCAGTGAGAGTGGTGGGAGACTGTGGAACAGGTTGCCCAGGGAGGCTGTGGGTACTCCCTCCCTGGAGGTGTCCAAGGCCAGGTTGCATGAGGCCTTGAGCAACCTCTGGTGTAGTGGAAGATAGCTTATGGCCAGAGAGGTTGGAACTACATGACCTTTAAGGTCAGTTCCAACCCAAACCATTCTGTGATCAAGATCTCCAACCCCCTCAGGTGTGTAACAGCTGAACAGAAAAGGGCCATAGGGGTTGTTGGTGTGAATTCCTGCAGGGGAGCAAACACTGCAGCACTCAGGCCACAAGTCTGTCTAAATGGAGCAGAACTTCCTGGGGATGAGCAATCTCCACCTCACCTGCCTAGGCAGGCAGCTGCAGGGCTGTCTTTCACCAGGCTCTCATCACTATACCACTTCTTGGTTTGGTTTCCTTTCATCCTTCTATTATTTTGGGCAAGTAAGAATTTAGGATAGAAATACTTGCTGCTTGCCCAAGGCACACACTGAGCTCGGTGTGAGAAACTGAAAAGTGTTGCCCAGCAGAGTGAGAGGAAAGAGGTTTCAGCTGGAATCCTTGAGAACAGATGTCTGAACATCTTTGAACATGGATATCAAGCAGAGTGTTAATACTTCAGATCCACAGGGAAGGCATCTCGACATGCAGCATCTCCAAGCCAGAGGTGGACAAATTCTGACACAAATAATCCCCTGTCCTTGATTTGTCTGAGTGACAGGAGGCAATAAATCAGCACAGGCATTCCTTCTCCACGGGTGCAGAGTCCTGCTGCAAGAGTTGGCAGGAATCAGGAGGTGCCATTTCTCATTTCATATTTTGGGTTGGAAACAAGAGAGGTGGAATTTAGCTGAAGGCTGCAGTTGAAAAGTTGTGTTTCCTNCAACCCCCTGCCATGGGCAGGGACACCTCCCACTAGTACAGGTCACTCAAGGCCTCATCCAGCCTGGCCTTGGACACCTCCAGGGAGGGAGCAGCCACAGCCTCTGCTGGATGAGGCACTTAGTGCCAGGGTTTAGTTAATTAGAAGGTGTTAGGTGATAGGTTGGACTCAGTGATCCTAGAGGTCTCTTCCCAACCTGGTTAATTCTGTGATTCTGAGGTCTGTTCCCAGCTCTTGCTCAAACATTGCTTGCAGCTGATGGGTTTTTGTTCTCTCAGCCTCCCAGAAACTGGGAGGAGAAAAGAACACTCAGAGGAGACCTTCTGGCTCTTTACAACTCCCTGAAAGGAGGTTGGAGCCAGGTGGGGGTTGGTCCCTTTTCTCTAGTATCAGGTGGTAGAAAAAGAGGAAGTGGCCTCAGGTTGAACCAGGGGAGATTTAGGTTGGATGTTAGGAGAAACTTATCTGAAAGGGTTCTCAAACACTGGAACAGGCTGCCCAGAGTGGTGGCTGAAACCCTTTCCCTGGAGGGGTCTAAAAGGGCCATGGTTTAGCTGCTGAGGGCCATGGTTTAGCAGCAGTCTTGGGAGAGTTAAAGAATGGTTGGACTGTGGATGATCTGAAAGGTCTTTTCCAACCAAAACTCCCCTGTGATTGTAAGGAGTTTCTGATGAAGTCACAAAGCCTCAGCAGATAGATCAAAATCATAGAATGGTAAGGTTGGAAGGGACCTCAAGGATCATCCAGTTCCA
>WBNM01046196.1:0-23135 GCA_013399055.1 Ramphastos sulfuratus | reverse complement strand
TTCCTCCTAACATCCAGTCTAAATCTCCCCTCTACCAGTTTAAACCCATTGCCCCTTGTCCTGTTATTGAATCAACTTCCCCTTCCTGTGCCCAAGGTCTTTTGATGATTTATATGGCACAGGCTGTGGGTAAGAGGTAGGGGAATGGACATCAGGTGTGACCTGTGTCACTGGTGGGGGTGGGATTAGGGCTGTAGAGAAAATCTTCCAGCTCCTGTTGTGTCAGATCTCGTGGATGTCACAACAGCTCTGCTGTCTCTTTCATGACCACAGCAGCTGAACTTTGTTTCTCTTTCCATTCTCCCCCAGCGTTGACTACATCCTGAATGTCACCAGGGAAATTGACAATTTCTTCCCTGGCTTGTTTGCCTATCACAACATCCGAGTGTATGATGAGGAGACCACCGACCTGCTGGCTCACTGGAACGAGGCCTACCACTTCATCAACAAGGCTAAGTGAGTGGGCTGGGAGGGGACACCACACCTCAGCCACCAAGGCTCACTCTGCACCCTGGGGGGTTTCATCCAGTGAGGATGTTCTGGACAACAGGTCTTAGGATGAGCAGCTGAAGGAATTGGGGTGGTTCAGATTGGAGAAGAGGAGACTGAGGGGGAGACCTCATTGCTCTCTGCAGCTCCCTGAAAGGAGGCTGGAGCCAGTTGGGGTTGGTCTCTTCTCTTCTCCCTAGTGTCAGGTGGTAGAACAAGAGAAAATGGCCTGAAATTGTGCCAGGGGAGGGGTAGGTTGGAGATGAGGAAAAATTTCTTCACTGCAAGAGTGGTTAGGGATTGGAACAGGCTGCCCAGGGAGGTGGTGGAGTCCCTGTCCCTGGGGGGGTTCAAGAACTCTGTTGCCATGGCAATTAGGGACATGGTTTAGTGGCCATGGTGGCGTTGGGTTGATGGTTGGACTGGATGATCTCAGAGGGCTTTTCCAACCCAAACAATTCCCATGATTCTATGTGGAACCAGGTCCCCCATGCCCTGTGGATTCCATCCACCATGGAGCTAGGCTCCTGAAACCCCTCCATGACTTCAGAAGGCATCAAGGCTTTTGCTGAGCGATTTCTGTGTCCCTGGAACTTCTCCATGCCTTGTCTCTTTGCTGTTGGGGCACTAACCTGTTCCTAGCCTATGGTATTTCTTTATTCCTTTCATTTTATCTTAGAATCATAGAATGGTAAGGTTGGAAGGGACCTCAAGGATCATCCAGTTCCAACCTCCTGCCGTAGGCAGGGACACCTCCCACTAGTACAGGTCACTCAAGGCCTCATCCAACCTGGCCTTGAACACCTCCAGGGAGGGAGCAGCCACAACCTCCCTGGGCAACCTGTGCCAGTGTCTCACCACCCTGACTGCAAAGAACTTCCTCCTAACATCCAGTTTCAGTCTCCCCTCTGCCAGTTCAAACCCATTGCTCGTTGTCCTGTCATTACAAGACCTTGTAGATAGTTCCTCCCCAGCCCTCCTGTAGCCCCCTACAGATACTGGATACATGGTGATCTCTGAAATGGCAGCATGGTTGAGGCTGTCCTAACTCTCCAAGTTACCTGGAGAGAGACTCTTGTCATGGCCACCCTGACCCAAATCATTCCTCACCTCCCGAGAGCAGTCAGGAGAGCCGAAGAACCGAGTGCTCTCCCACCATGTCCCACGGTGACTGCAGACACCACAAGCAAACAGGTGAGATGGGTTCATCCTGGTTGTCTTCTGCAGGAAGAACCACTCCAAGTGCCTGGTGCACTGCAAGATGGGGGTGAGCCGCTCGGCGTCCACCGTCATCGCCTATGCCATGAAGGAGTTCGGCTGGTCCCTGGAGAAGGCCTACAGCTACGTGAAGCAGAAGCGCAGCATCGCCAGGCCCAACCCCGGCTTCATGAGACAGCTGCTGGAGTACCAAGGCATTTTAGATGCCAGGTGAGGTGGGCAAGGGGAAGGGTGACTGGCAGGAAAGGCAGAATCTCATGGTGTCTGCAGAGAGGCAACGAAGCTGGCGAAGGGTCTGGAGAACAGGTGTGGTGAGGAACGACTGAAGGAGCTTGGGGGTGTTCAGACTGGAGAAGGGAGGCAGAGGGGGGACCTCATTGCTCTCTACAGCTCTGTCAAGGTTGGTTGGAGCCAGGTTGGGGGGAGTCCCTGAAAGGACTCTCAAAAACTGGAACAGGCTGCCCAGGGAGGTGATTGCATCCCCATCCCCGGAGGTCTTTTGAGGAGGCAGAACTGTGGTGCTGAGGGATGTGGTTTAGCAGCAGACTTGGTAGAGTTAGAGAATGGTTGGACTGGGTGAGCTTAAAAGACTTTTCAAAGCAAGATGGCTCTGAGACCTGCAGAGATGATGTGGTCCTGTGTTTGCTCTGCTGAGGGCCTCTCTGCCCTGCAGTGCAGGACACTGCTGTGAGTCTGCTGGGACAGAGACCGGTCAGAAGTCCTATTGTTAAGGCTGATGTTGTCTAGGTCAGCCTTGGAGGCTGGAGCCAGCAGTGATGGAGGAAAGGATGTTCCTGGACCCAAGCACCCCTACAGATCATAGATTCACTGGATGGTTTGAGTTGGAAGGGACCTTTAAGGCCACCTTGTTCCAACCCCACTGCCGTGGGCAGGGACACCTTCCACTAGCCCAAGTTGCTCAAGGCCTCATCCAACCTGGCCTTGAACACCTCCAGGAAGGAGGCATCCACAACCTCCCTGGGCAACCTGTGCCAGCGAAAGAATTTCCTCCTAATCTCCAGTCTCAATCTCCTCCCTTGTCTCTGTCCTTTCCCCAGCAAGCAACGCCACAATAAGCTGTGGAAGCAGCAGGCAGAGAGCAACCTACCCCAGAACACAGATGGCTCCACAGGCTCCAGTGGCTTCTTGCTGGAGAACTTGGACATCGACCTGGAGAACCGCCTGGCCGAGCTGGAGGCGCCGCCGCAGCCGGCGTACCTGGACAACCGCAGCGGCACCGAGGGGCCCGGCGGCTTCGGCTACTGCTTCCGGCGCCTCTCGGACACGCTGCTGGACAACAAGGTCCCCAGGGACAGGGAGGGCTTCTTCCCTGTGGAGGAGCCGGAGAGGGACACACTGGTGCGACGAACTGCCTCGCTGGTGGGACGGCCTCCATCTGCGCCCTCTGAGGGGAGGCTGCTGGAGATGGCCAAAGCCCTGGAGCCGCCGGAGGAGCTAGGCAGCTTCACTGAGAAGGAGGGGAAGAGGAAACTGGACTTCAGCCCTCGGAAGGGAAGGACGGTGCTGGGCCCCGGGGATGCAGGAGAGGACAGCGTCAGGGAGGAGAACCTGCTGGAGAAGGGGAAGCGGCGCTTGTCCATGCACAAGGAGGAGAACAGGCTGAACAGAGAGAACCTCAACAACAACAACAGCAAAAGGAGCTGCCCGGAGGATTTTGAGGTGCGTATGGAGCCCGAGCGTGGGTGGGTAGCACAGCTGACTGCTGCAAGTGAAACTGCTCTTCTCATCTTCAGAGCACAGTTTCATTTGACTGGGATAAAGCCTTTCATTCCATGATGAGCTGCTTCCTTGGCGAAGTGCTTCTGAGCCTGGCTTTGCTTGGATTTAGATGGCACAGAGAGAGAGCCCTGTGAGTGCCCTGTAAACTGCTTGGGGCATCTTGCTTGCATGACCGCCGCTCGACATGGTAGGTATTCCTCAGGGAAGGTTCTGAGAACATCTGTGGCTTTGGTTCCTGCTGCAGGGCCTGGAGAGCAGTAGAAATGGGCTTTGTCTCACAGAGTTACAGATGGCGTAGGGTTGGAAAGGACCCTCAAAGGTCATCTTGTCCAACACCTCCTCCCCTGCAGTCAGCAGGGACATCTCCAACTACAGCAGGCTGCCCAGGGTTACATCAAGTCTGATCTTGAGTGTCTCCAGGGGTGAGGCCTTCAGCACATCCCCGGGCAGCCTGTTCCAGAACTTCACCACCCTCATTGTGCAGAACTTCCTCCTAATGTCCAACCTAATCTGCCCTGCTTCAACTTCAAACCATTGCTCTTTGTCCTATCCCCACAGGCCCTTCTAAACAGTCCCTCCCCAGCCTTCCTGTAGGTTCCCTTCAGATACTGAAATGCAGCCTCAAGGTCTGCCTGGAGCCTTCTCTTCTCCAGGCTGAGCAGCTCCAACTCTCCTGGCCTGTCCCCATAGCAGAGGTGCTTCAGCCCTCTGGTCATCTTTGTGGCCTCCTCCAGACTCCCTCCAGCAGGTCTATGTCTCTTCTGTGTTAGGGATCCCATAGCTGGACACAGTACTGCAGGTGAGGCCTCAGCAGAGCAGAATGGCAGATTCCCCTCTCTCCATCTGCTGGCCACACTTCTGCTTGGCCTGCTTGGCTGGCAGAGTGTTTTGTGGCCTGTGCCTCTCGCTGCCTGCAGGGGAGGTTGGACCAGATGACCTTTGAAGGTCCCTTCCACCCTACACCAGGCCGTGGTTCTCTGCTGGTGGCTGCCAGCCTGTGGTGTGCAGGTTTTACCTGTAGCTGTTTCCTTCTCCGCAGCGCGACGCCGTCTTCGGGATCCTCAGCAAGGTCAAACCTCCCTACCAGTCGTGTGCTGACTGCATGTACTCCTCCATGGCTCCCGACTCCTTCGGGGAGCACTGTGAGAAGCTGAACCCCAGCGCTGCGCGCTGCACCCCCACCATCTGCACCCAGCCAGCCCTCCTCTCCCACATCAGCTCCAGCCTGCCCGAGCACCTGCCCAGCAAGGCACGCCCCGAGGAAGCCATCAGGACTAAACCTGGTGAGGCTCTGCTTCCTCTGTCAGCAGGACCTGGGCCTTTGGAGGTTGGGGCTTGCAAATCTCATCGTCAGCACTGCAGTGTCTTGGAGAAAGGAAAAGATGCGCCCAAAAGCCCAGTCAGAACTCCGCTGCCCAGGAGAAACTCCCACTGTGGCAAGAGCCTTCTTGACACTGAAGTGGTCAAAGAGGAGTCTCTGGCTAGAAAAGACAGCAGAGCCAGCAAGGACCTCAAGTACTCATCCTTCCTCAAGGAGCTGGAGAAGCCAAGTGCGAGCAGCTACTTGATGCAGAATCAGGAGTCCCTGATCCAGCTGCAGAAAGCAGGCCTGGTTCGGAAGCACACCAAGGAGCTGGAGAGGCTGAAGAGCCTGCCCTCAGACACCTCACCGCTGCTCAGAGACAACCCCCTGAGCAGGGTCGACTCCAGCATCATGGAGGAAAGCGAGGACCTGATGTCCCAGCACGGCTTCGTCCCTCTTCTGAGCTCCACGCCCTTGATCGCCGAAGACACAGAAAACAGCCTGGAGAGGTTGGAGATGAAACGAGTCTTGGAGGGGCTCCCTCAGAAGACCTCTTCACCTGCCCTGTGCCGGTTGGAGCACACCAGCAGTTTCACCAAGGACTTCCTGAAGACCATCTACTACACCCCCTCGTCCTCCCGCAGCTCCAACCTGACGCGCAGCTCCAGCAGCGACAGCATCCACAGCGTGCGGGGCAAGCCCGGCCTGGTCAAGCAGAGGACTCAGGAAATCGAGACCAGGCTGAGGCTGGCCGGCTTGACTGTGTCTTCTCCTCTCAAGAGGTCCAACTCTCTGGCCAAGCTGGGGTGCCTGAACTTGTCCTCCGAGGACTTATCAAGCGACATGGACGTGTCAACCATCACAGGCTCAAAAGAGGCCCTTTCCAGCGAGTGCTCCGTGTTCTGTGAGGCACAAAGCACCTTGAGGACTGCAGATGTCACCTTCAAGCTGGCCACCAGCCAGCTGTGGGGAACATGAAGAACACTCTTGGGATGGGCAAAAGGTGATGCCACCTGTGGGGGAGGCAGCAGGGGGTGGGTTTGGGCTTTGTGGGTTTGGGGTTGGTTTTTTGTTGGGTTTGGGTTTTTTTTTTTTTACAGCGTTTATTCATTGCAGTTTCATCACCAGACCTGCAGGAGCTCGTCTGGTGCCACCTCCTCTTCCTCTCCTTGTACTCGAAGTGGGGTGATGAAAATGCCCATAATGGGTCACAGTGACTGGCACAAGGGAAAATAAAAGAGGTGTTGCACGGCTTAGAGAGGTGCCTATGTGTGACTTGCCTCTGTTGTCCTGCAGGGTGCTCTCTGCAGTGCTGTTTGCCAAGGACAGTGACCTGGGTTTGTGCGTGTGACAATAGGTAGATGCTGATCTCTACTTCTCTCTCTCTCTCTAGACATCAGATGCTGAAATGTTCTCTTCCCAAAACTCAACCAAACACTTCGTCAGGACTCTACTCTTTTTGTTACAGAACAAGCAGAATGCCAGCTTGGAAGGCACCCCAAGGACCATCTGGTCCTAACACAAGTCTCTGGTTCAAACAGGATGCTTGTGGAAAACTCTTCCAGTCCCACTGTGGTAGGGGTTGGAGGGGATCTCTGGAGATCATCCAGTCCCAACCCCCCTGTTCAGTCAGGGTCACCCTCAGCAGCTTGCCCAGGATTGGTGTCCAAGTGGGTTTGGAATCTCTCCAGAGGAGACTCCACAGCCTCTCTGGGCAGCCTGCTCCAGCGGTGACATGAACTCTACCTCTGCTCCTCTTTCCATCTTGGTTCCTTGGTTGGTTCCCAAAGGCTTTTCCCCAGTATTTCCCAATTTTTTTGGAAGGTATTCCCTTAACTGTAAAGGACCATGGAGACTTGGTGGCTGTACCACACCGAGCGACCCAGCTGGCAGGTGAAGGAGTCTCCAGACTGTGTTGGCATTGGCTCTGTGACCTGCTGGTGTTTGTCCTCCTTGTGTGACCAGGTGAATTGTCACAGACCCACCATGCTGGTGCTGGAGTGACACCCAGGCCCTGCCACGTGGAGAGGCCTCGGTGTTCTTTGGGTGTTTTTGCTGTCGTGGTGGTGTGTGATGTCCCAGCTCTAGTGATGAGCCTGGTCCCAGTGGCTGTGCACCCTCGTGAAGCTTTGTGTGATGCTGTGTTGGTGTCGTGGATCCTGTGTTGGAGACCTTTGCTGGGCTGCTGGTGCAGGGTGGCCAAGGAGGGTCAGGTCTCCTGGTGTCCCATGTGTTTGAGATAGGTGAACCTGTGTCCCCTCTGGTCATTGCTGTTGGTTTTGGTGGAACAGTTCCTGTGTCCTCACATTGCCAGCAGCCTGGGAAGCTGTTGGCACAGTCCAGGGGGTTATTTATGGTGGGTGACAGGAGGCTGGGTGGCCCCAGAGTGAGGAGAGCCCGGGTGTACGTGTCCCAGCTCTTGTAGAGCAGCCTCAACGTCCTGCCAAGGGTGACAGAGGCATAAATTCTGCTCCTGGGAGGTGCCTGCTTGGGGTGAGCAGTCAGAGAGAGTTATGGGCTCAATCCAAGGGGTGTTGAAGGTGGGGGGGAGGAGATCTTGTGGAGAAAAGCTTCTGTGACCCACAGGGAAGAAGCTGAGGGCTGCCTGTGCTCTCCTTCAGCAGAGTGCTCATGGTGCAGCCAAGGAGCCATGTCCCTTCCTGTGGCTGGTCCCAGAGCAGTGTCACTATGCACTGCCCTTGCCCTCCTGCTGGGGCAGGTGCTGGAGCAGCTCACCAGTGCTGTTGGAAACTCACCTTCTCTTAGGGCATTTTGGGCAGCCAGCAGGTGCAGAACTGCTTCTGTGCAAGGCTGGGCCAAGTCAGGAGGGAAGGGCTTGAGGAACTTGAAAGGGACATGCTCCAGACCTTGGTGTTCTCCAGGTCTCATCTGGCTGCTCCAGCCTTCAGAGTGAGGTTTTGAAGCAGGCTTGGGGGAGATCCAAACAGACCTTGGGGGTCAGTGATGGCAAGGGGATGGATTTGGTGGTTTAGCAGCCAGGCTGGGAGCTGGAGCTCTCCAATGGTTTAGGATCTCCATCTAAAACCATTCCTAAAAGCTCTCTTTGATGTAGGGGTGAGAACAGGGCTGCAAAAACCTCCTCAGAGGCTGTATTCAGAACTCCACTGTCCTGAGGAAGTGAGCCATGGATTTTGGTGTCCTCAACCCAGAATTTACCTTTTTTTTTTTACCTTAAGCATAAGACTTAGATTTTTTTTTTTTTTTTTTTTCTGTGAGGTGTGAGGAGCTGGAGGGACTGGCAGGCAGTAACTGGATGTCCCTCCCTAAAGTCTTCAATTTGCTGGACAATTCGAGCTTCAGGCACACTCCCCACCAAAGCTGGATTGGAGCCATGGGAAATGTGCCCAAATCTTTGCTTTTTAGGGCTGAGCAGCCTGTGCCAGTGTCTTGCCACCCTCAGGGTGACCTGTGGCCACCTCTGCTACCATACAGCCCCTCTGGTGGTGTCCTCTTTATAGTCCTCACTTGCACTCCGTTTCTGATTGAGAGGGAGCAGACAGGAGGTCCTGGGATGGTTGGATGCCCACAAGGCTCAGAGCAGCCCCTCTGGGAGCTCCCTGTGCCACCTGCCCAGCAAACCTCCACCTCAGGGCTTGATGCCAGCCCAGCTCACCCATCGGTGCCCCTCCCAAGGACCACTTGTTACTTCTTTCTGCTCTGTGTTACACTGGCACCTTTCTGAGTGCTTCAGACTCTTCTCACTGCTGCCCATCCAGGGGAAGAAGCCCAGGCTGGATCTTGACAGCTTTGGGAGGATTCTGTTGACTGACAGAAGCCAGCCCAGATGTTTCCTCCCTGCTTCCCTCAGTGCCTGCCAAGCTCTGCCACGCAACCCCCTGCTCCCCTTGGGCACATCTCGGCGCTGGACGCCTTTCCTTTCCATCCCTGGGACTCAGCTCTCTCTGGACCAACCCTACCACCTCAGCCAGGCAGCCTGGGGCCACCTTAGGTGGTTTTGGGGGGGTTGGTCTCAAAGCCAAGGTTCTGCTGGAAGCACCCACGTGCCATGTCCAAGGGTTGTGTAGCCAAAGCCCCGGCGCTGGCAGGCTCCGTTCCGTTGTTGCATGAGCAGGTAGATGTTTGTCCCCCAGTGTGCTGTCCGTGTCCCCTTACACCCCAGTGCCTTACTACTAGTTTACAAACACCCTGTATTTCTGCTGAGCTCTTCAAACACCACCACCCCACCCCCATCCTAGGCTCTTCTCTTGGTGCTTTTGGTGTTTCCGGTGGCAGTGAGACCGTTAAGAGTTCTGCAACCCACCCTGCTGAGCTCAGCGCCGCTTCACCACTTCCCCTCGGCTCTCCCCCCTGGCAAAACCAAAGGGCTGAGCTCTCACCGTGCCAGCTGCAGCTGCTGCTGCCCCCTCTTTATCTATGCATCCACGCAGAAGTGCAGCTGGGGGTGGGGCTGGGAAGACAACCCAGCTGTGCCCTGCTAGGTCTCCATCCAAGCCTAGTCTCACCCAGCCAGAAACCCCCAAAAGGCACAAATCTGGCACCTCCTTTCCAGCCCAGGTTTTGCTTCTCTGTGTGATAGCAACGGCCCTGTCCTCCTGGTTGTCCTCTGTGGTTGGCTTGGTGCTGGCATCACTCTGCCAAGAGCTTCCAGCCCGGGGAGGTAGGGGTGGAGATGATCCTGCTGAGCAGAGAGCTGGAGAGGAGGTGGGGGTGGGTGGGTGAGGTGGAGCTGTCTCTCAGCTACCAACCTTCTCTGTTTCATGGTGGTTCTTAATTCTGGGGTTCTCTTGAGCTCCCCAGGACCTTTTGTACTGTACACCTGTGGGGAGGAGGGGATGCATAAAGCACTTTTTGGTTTTGTTGGTGTTTTTGTTTTTTGTTTGTTTTTTTTTTACTTTGGTATGTTAAAAAAGGGTTAAAAAAAACCTGTACTGTATATTTTCTGTGCTTCTTGTGAGAGGAAAATAAAGTTTGGGCTTGTTTTTGCCTTTTACAAACGAGCTTTGCAGTGTTTTTTGAAGGTGGAGGAGGGATCAACCTGTTTGGGGGTGGTGGGTGTCTGGTTCCTGCTGTCCTCTGCCCCCTCCCCGTTGTCTCTTCCTGTCTGTCCTGGTTCTGCTCCTGGATTTTGGGGTCCTGGCTGCTTTCTGCCACTCCTGAAAGCCAGATCTTGGAGATGTTTTTGTCCCTCGGTTGTGTGATGGGCTGCAGAGAGGCTGAGGGGACTGGAACATCTCTGTGAGGAAGGAAGGCTGAGAGAATTGGGGATGTTTAGTCTGGAGAAGAGCAGACAGAGGGATCTGATCAGTGCTTCAAGGGTGGGTGTCAGGAGGATGGCAGCAGGCTTTTTGCAGTGGGTGCCCAGTGACAGGACAAGGGCTAATGGGCACAAACTGAAGGATGCTGGAGCAGGCTGCCCAGAGAGGTGGTGGAGTCTCCATCTCTGGAGACATTCCAGACCCACCTGGATGTGTTCCTGTCTGCCCTCCTCTAGGTGCCCCTGCCTTGGCAGAGGGGTTGGACTGATTGATCCTCAGAGGTCCCTTCCAACCCCTGCCCTTCTGTGACTGTTTCAGCTGCCTTGCCGGGGTGGTGCACGCTGCAGAAAGACACCCGAGAGGGGCAGGGGGGCACAGGTTTTTAGGGGGACAAAAGGGAATGAAATAGTAATGTGCAGGAGCAGAAGTGGAATCTGCCACTCTCCGCCAAACTGCTTCTCGGAGACCCCAGGCCAGGTTTCAGGAGCTGCCGCCCGTGGGCACAGGAGCCGCCGCCGGTGGTGCAGGAGCTGCCGCCGGTGGCGCAGCAGCCGCCTAGCGCCCAGCACATGTTGGCAGCAGGACTGCAAGCGACGCCTGCTCCGTGCTGAGCCCTCCCTGCACGCAAAGGGCTCATCTGAAGCGGGGCTTAGGAATTCCCACAGCCCCCGTGCCACAGCCTGCTCCAAAGAGGAGATTTCCTGATGGGAAGACCGAGGAGCTCGATCCCGGGCTGCAGCTCTTCTGCCCTCAGCTGATCCTGCTGCCCTGCCACCGTCCAGCAGCCGAGGTGGGCCCAGCCCTTTGCTGGGCACCCACCAAGTTTTGCCTTTAAAGGCAAACAGCGAACATCTGTGCCGGGTGCCTGCGAGGAGCCTGCTCGCTGCTGCCTGGGATTGCTCCTGCTCTCAGAGCTGCTCCAGGGAGAAACATGTTGGTGTTTACCTTGGCAGGGCAGCAAAGAGCAGCCTGGGGATGCTCTCCAGCTTTGGCACGCTTGGCCGATGGCCTCAAGGAGTCCTTAACCCCCCCAGCAGAAATCTTTGCTTCTTAGGGTTTTCTTTGGAGGGGTTGATTTGGCTGGCAGCTGGCAGGTGCCACCCATCAGTGGAGCACAGCAAATGGTGTCTTAATGCCTGTCCTGGTGCTCTGCATGCCCCGAGGAGCTGCAACCCCCTGGCTGGGTCCTCCTGGGCAGGAACTAGCACTTGGTGGTGACGTTCTGCCAGCTCCTCACACCCACACAGCTCCAGCCACAAGCTCACCGCGGGTGAGTTAAGTGTCTCTGGTCCTCCCTTAGCCTCTCAGCAGAGGTTGGGTTTGGTTCTGGTGAGATAAGTGTGCAGCAGTAAGCTGTGGAGAAGCAAGGGGCTGAGGAACATCTTCCTGTCACCCTGCAGCCACCTGGCACATGCTGCCTGATGCTGCTTTGTGTCCCCAGCAGGTTTCTGGGCTTTGCAGGGACTTGCATGTGGGCAGCGTTCAGCAGATGGGACCAGAATCTGCAAATGCTGGAGGGCAGAGCCCTGGGTTGGGTTTGTGAGGGTCTGGGTCTTCTTCTTAAGCCTGAGAGCATCTGTGGTGGGAATGTGGCTCTTGCCCAGATGCAGGAGCAGGGTGCTGAGCTGCATGGGCACCTACCTGCTGCGGAACCAGCAGCTGCCAGACCAGGGAGAGAGACCCTGGGCTGAGTCTCCCTGGCATGGAGTGGTTGGCTTTGTGTCAGGTCCTTCCAGGAGTCACCCAGACATGGTGGCAGGATGGGACAAGAAGGAATGTGTGTGTCTGTGTAGGTGTGTGCAGCTTCTACACCCTGGGGTTAACTCTCCCCAGCCTTGAGCCACAGCAGAGCTGGAAGCTCTGTGCTGAGCTGCAATCCCCCAGAGCTCTGCTTTGGGGAGCCTCTGAGGGCTTTAGGGCAATCTGTCCCTTGGCCAACAGCATTTTGAGGGTTTGAGACTGACAAGACAAGGCTCTTCCTGGCTCCCCACAGCTGTTTGCACCTCAGGAGATGGCTGTGAGAGGTTACAGCTTAGAGAGGCACCAGCAGACAGGACCAGGAGATGCCCAGTGCCTGCTGGTGAGTTCAGGGCAGGGTTTTGTGTTCTTGTAACGATTGAAAGTTGGTTCTGCATGGAGCTGCTCTTGTTGTGGCCCAGTGTTACATCCTGTTGTGATGTTGCTATGGCAGAGCCAGGCAACATCTGGAGCAACACAAGCTCTCTCTGGTGACCATCAGAGGGCTTATTTTTAGCCACATTGGTGAAAGGAGATGCCTGAGCATGACGCCTCTGTGGGCAGATCATGGGTGGGGAAGCCTGGCACCAGGTGCCCTCCTGGTTGGGACCTGGGGTGGTAAGAAGATGTGAGGTGTGACCAAGTTCCTCATCCCACCTGCCTGGTGGGGGGGGTCCTGCAAGTGGTACTGAGCAGTGGTCAGGAAGGAGCAGGTCTCCTCAAGGGGTCAGAGCAGATATGGGGATAAAGTGTTCCTGCTGAGGTGCTGGTGAGAGCCTGGCCCAGGCTGCCCAGAGAGGTGGGAGCTGCCCCATCCCTGGAAGCATTCCAGGTCAGGTTCTTCAGGGCTGTGAACAAGCTGCTCTAAGTGCAGATGTCCCTGCTGGCTGTGGGAGGGGTTGGGATAGATGAAGTTTAGAGGTCCCTTCCTACCCAAACCAGTGAGGTTTGCTGCATCCACAGCTCTCCAGGCTGTGTATTCCCTAAAAGTCTCCTCCTCCCTGGTCCAAGGGATGGGGCAATGGCAATGGGGCTGCTGCTGCCATTTCCTTTTGTGCAGAGGCTTCAGGAGCAGAAGCCAAGTTGCTCCTGTGTCAGATTTTCCTGAGGGTTTATTAAGCAGAGCAGGACAATGCATGCCCAGCAAGCCAGCTTCCACAGCAGCCCATGGCTAGATGATCCCCACACAGGGCAACCAAGAAAATCAGGATGATGTCTGCAGATGGTGATGGTTTGTGACACCAGGGAGACCTTCTTGTGGCCTTTCAGTCCTCACATGGGGCATAAGAAAGCTGGGGACAGACTTGTTGGTACAGGTTTGCCCTGCAGAGCCATGTGCAGGCAGCAGCTCCCAGCTTGGCCACTTGTGGGATTATCAGGTGAGACACCACCAGCAATGCAGGACTCAAAGGGGCTGAGCAGAAAGCTGGGGACAGGCTTCTGAGCAGGGCCTGCTGTGACAGGACAAGGGATGAGGGTTTGAACTGAAAGAGGGAGATGCAGACTGGAAAGAAGGAAGAACTGTTTGACACTGAGGGTGGTGAGAGCCTGGCCCAGGCTGGCCAGAGAGGAGCGAGATGGAAGCAATCCAGGTCAGGTTGTTTGGGAGCTCTGAGCAACCTGCTGCAGTTGCAGATGTCCCTGCTGACTGCAGGGGGTTTGGTCTGGATGAGCTTGAAAGGTCTCCTCCAACCTAAACCATTCTGTGGTTCTATAAAGCTGGAATTTGACTTTGGCACAGGCAACCAAGGACAGCAGCACAAGGGGAAGAGTCCCAAATTATCTTCGCCGTGCCTGAGGTGAACCTGGCTCATACAACTCATCACTCCCACAACTGACAGCAGTTCCCTGCTGCAGCACCTCACTGCCTGTTGGGATGGGTGCTGTGGGATCCCTCCAGTGCTGCTGTCACCCTGGTCCCAGTCCCACTGGGAAGAGGTTGTGTCTGCTTTGGGCAGCCCCAGCAGACATCTGAACTTTCCAGTGGCACCAAACAGTGTTTTGTCTCTCTGCAGAGCAGCTCAGCAAGCTGCACTGATAAAAGCTGTCCCTGTGAGGGGGCCTGGCTGGCTCCTGGGCTGATAAGGGCTGGGTTAACCCTTGTCCCTTGCTCCTTCCCCCAGATGGGGGCTGGGATTTGCTCCTGAGGCAGCTTCTGGAGTAAAGGACAAGGATGAGATGGTGACATTGTGGAAGTCCTTGCTCCAAGCATCACCCATGCAGCCCATGTGAACACATTAGCTGTGCCAGGGTCCCTGGGGGCCAGGAGCAACTGAGGGAGCTGGGGTGGTTTACTCTGCAGAAGACAAGACCTCATTGCTCTCTACAGCTCCCTGAAGGGAGGTTGCAGTGAGATGGGGTTGGTCTCTTCTCCCTAGTATCAGGTGATAGGAAAGGCCTGAAATTGTGCCAGGGGAGGGTTAGTTTGGAGATGAGGAAAAAATGTCTTCACTGTAAGAGTGGTCAGGGATTGGCACAGGCTGCCCAGCAAGGTGCTGGAGTCCCCATCCCTGGGGGTGTTCAAGAACTGTGTGGCCATGGTGGTGTTGGGTTGATGGTTGGACTGGATGATCTTAGAAGGCTTTTCCAACCCAAACACCTCTATGATTCTCTGATTTTCCAGCCCATGTGAGCATGGGACCACTGGGCAGGTCACAGGGGGCTGGTTGTAAGCTCTTGAGGATGATATTGTAGTAACTCAACCCCATCAGGGTGTCTCTTTAGACACCACTTAGGTGTTCTCCTGCATCCCTCCTCGGGATGCTTCCCCAGCTGGGGCTGGAGCAGCCATCACCTCCTGCACCATAAAAGGCAAAGCTCTGGGGAAGAGCTGCTGGGTGGGAGCCCTGGTGGCTGCCTGCAATGCCAGGCATCCCGGCTGTGTACACAGGGATCAGAGCCCGCAGCTCGCCTGCTCCCTCCAGAGAGCTTACAGGGAGCCTGTTTGGCAGGAGAGTTGTCCACGGCAGGACCTTTCTGCTCAGACGGGTTGCTTAGAGAGGTGCCCAGAGCGTTAACAGGGATTTTTGTTAAGTTCTGTTTTGGAGTCTCCAAAGGCAAAGTTGTTTCTGAGGCTGCCGTTGGGCTTCTCTGTTTATCTCCGTGGTCTTGTCTTCTGTCCCAGCAACTCCCTTAGCAATAACATGTTCCTGCAGCTGATTCCAGCCCATCCATCTCGGCTCTCTGCAGCCAGCATCTCTCCCCGAAACACTGGGACTCAGACCAAGGCTTGAGTGCTGCTTCCAAGGAAGGAGAGCCTGGGGCAGACGCTCCGCGTCCATCGGGAGCAGGGCAGGGAGGCAGGGTGCCAGGGGGCACGGCTGTGGGTTTCTCCAAGCTCTCTGTGAAAGCCACGGAGGAACCGAGGGAGGCGATCGTGCCCAGAGGAGCCCCGGCAGATGCTGACCTGGCCGTAAATCCCTCCGGGAGCAGCGAGCTCGGAGGAGCGCGGGGCGGGAGCGTGGGGAGCTCCTGCTGCAGCAGGTTGGGGGCCAAGAGGAGAGCCCCTGAAGAAAGGTGCAGAGGGGCAGCGAGCCCTGCCTCGAGAAGAGCTCTGGGCCAGCGAAGTAGAAGCTGGGAGATGCTTTTGGAGCTCTTCAGGTGCGATATATTTGGGTAGGGAAGCGTGGAGCCTGGCAGCTGCTGCGCTTGGGAGAGAGGCTGCTGCCCTGCTGCAGAGGATGGGCTCCATCACGCCAGCCTGCATGCTCATCCCTGCTGGCCACCAGGCTCCCAAACGCCGGTTCACATGACCCAGCACCCAGGCTTCCAAGCTGCCTCCGTCTCTCCCAGTAGCGCAGGGAGAAGGCGGTGCTGAAAGGCTGCCCAGACCCAAGGTGGGAAGAAACCTTGGCTGGCCACTTCCAAAGCTTCTGGACCAGGAATTAGGGCGAGCGAGCTGCCGGCCATGGAAGCCTCCACCTGGCAGTACTATGGATGTCTGCGGGATGACACGAGGAAGGCGAGGGCGAGAGACCGTGCCTCTTCCCCAGGAGGCTCTGGGGGCTCTGGAGAGGACTATACCTTGCTGCAGCTGGGCCAGGAGGGCCTGGGGAGTAGGCTGGAGAGAAGGGGGAACCTTGCCGACCCCAGGAGTGACACGCAAGCTCCTGCCAGGAGGTCAGAGATGAGCAGCAGCGGGCAGAGAGGGCTGGCAGGGGACCCGTGCTTAGAAGACCAACCCGTGTCAAAAAAAGGGTGCAGAAGAGGGGAGGAGGGAGAAGCCCCTCCGAAGGTGTACGAGATGGAGGTGGGGCACAGGCGAGCGGGCACGGGCAGGACGGTGAAGCCTGTGGTGTACAGGCTGGAGGAGAGCGAGTACAGGCGCCTGCTGGAGGAGGCAGAAACAGAGCCCGAGGAGGAATGGGAAGTGACCGAGGAGAAGGTACTGGAGATCCGGGAGGACTACCCAGAGGATGGGAAGGTGGCAAGCCCAAGCCTCCACAGGCTCAACTCCTTGCCAGGATCCCTGAGGGGGCAGATGAGCCGCTCGGACTCGGAAAGCAGCGCAGACAGCAGGCAAGTGGCCAAGCTGAGCCTCAACTGCCCCTCGGAGGGTCACAAGCCCACCGTGCCCATCCGGTCGGACAGCTTCGAGCGCAATGCCCTGCTCATGGATTACCTCCTGCAAAGCAAGCAGGAGGCACCGACAGCTGCTGCCTTCGTCCCCAGGGAAAGCAGCAAGGCAGCCGAGAGCTTCAGGCAGGCGCTGAGCTTCGCTGCCCAGCCCGACGGCGTGCCCGACCTCTGCCGGGATGGTCAGGCTGGCGAGGAGGATCTGGCCAGGCAGCTGGAGCCAGACAAGCAGGTAGCAAGGAGCCTGGAGAGGGTGTTCTCCGCGGCTGCAAATTACACTCCCGTGCCCAGGGACACGGAAAGGNGCCATCCTGGGCCCACGGCCGGCGGGGGGGGGGGGGGGGGGGAGGTGGTGATCGTGAGGCTTTTCAGAGCATACCTGGCTGGCGACAGCCGAGGCAGAGGTGGGACGTGCTTGGGGCAGCTCTGGCGTGTGAGGTGGCAATCAGAGGCTGATTCCCGCTGGGAGGAAGTTTCACCTGCTTGGAAGTACTTTGTGCAGTGCAACTCCTTGGTGAGAAACCTTTCCTTTGCTTTTCAAGACCTATATAAGCACGATATGACCCTGCTTGAGCAGAGGGGTTGGACTCTATGGTCTCCAGAGGTCCCTTCCAACCCTCCCCGTGCTGGGGTTCAGTGAAGTTCAATATCCTGCTCCTCTATACTGAGCAGGTGTCCATATGATGCCTTCTGCCCTGTCCTGTGAGATGATTTACTTCTGCCTTCTAACCTTGGGTGAGCCAAGATAATTTTATTTTATGTATGGCATTTNATCCCTCCTCGGGATGCTTCCCCAGCTGGGGCTGGAGCAGCCATCACCTCCTGCACCATAAAAGGCAAAGCTCTGGGGAAGAGCTGCTGGGTGGGAGCCCTGGTGGCTGCCTGCAATGCCAGGCATCCCGGCTGTGTACACAGGGATCAGAGCCCGCAGCTCGCCTGCTCCCTCCAGAGAGCTTACAGGGAGCCTGTTTGGCAGGAGAGTTGTCCACGGCAGGACCTTTCTGCTCAGACGGGTTGCTTAGAGAGGTGCCCAGAGCGTTAACAGGGATTTTTGTTAAGTTCTGTTTTGGAGTCTCCAAAGGCAAAGTTGTTTCTGAGGCTGCCGTTGGGCTTCTCTGTTTATCTCCGTGGTCTTGTCTTCTGTCCCAGCAACTCCCTTAGCAATAACATGTTCCTGCAGCTGATTCCAGCCCATCCATCTCGGCTCTCTGCAGCCAGCATCTCTCCCCGAAACACTGGGACTCAGACCAAGGCTTGAGTGCTGCTTCCAAGGAAGGAGAGCCTGGGGCAGACGCTCCGCGTCCATCGGGAGCAGGGCAGGGAGGCAGGGTGCCAGGGGGCACGGCTGTGGGTTTCTCCAAGCTCTCTGTGAAAGCCACGGAGGAACCGAGGGAGGCGATCGTGCCCAGAGGAGCCCCGGCAGATGCTGACCTGGCCGTAAATCCCTCCGGGAGCAGCGAGCTCGGAGGAGCGCGGGGCGGGAGCGTGGGGAGCTCCTGCTGCAGCAGGTTGGGGGCCAAGAGGAGAGCCCCTGAAGAAAGGTGCAGAGGGGCAGCGAGCCCTGCCTCGAGAAGAGCTCTGGGCCAGCGAAGTAGAAGCTGGGAGATGCTTTTGGAGCTCTTCAGGTGCGATATATTTGGGTAGGGAAGCGTGGAGCCTGGCAGCTGCTGCGCTTGGGAGAGAGGCTGCTGCCCTGCTGCAGAGGATGGGCTCCATCACGCCAGCCTGCATGCTCATCCCTGCTGGCCACCAGGCTCCCAAACGCCGGTTCACATGACCCAGCACCCAGGCTTCCAAGCTGCCTCCGTCTCTCCCAGTAGCGCAGGGAGAAGGCGGTGCTGAAAGGCTGCCCAGACCCAAGGTGGGAAGAAACCTTGGCTGGCCACTTCCAAAGCTTCTGGACCAGGAATTAGGGCGAGCGAGCTGCCGGCCATGGAAGCCTCCACCTGGCAGTACTATGGATGTCTGCGGGATGACACGAGGAAGGCGAGGGCGAGAGACCGTGCCTCTTCCCCAGGAGGCTCTGGGGGCTCTGGAGAGGACTATACCTTGCTGCAGCTGGGCCAGGAGGGCCTGGGGAGTAGGCTGGAGAGAAGGGGGAACCTTGCCGACCCCAGGAGTGACACGCAAGCTCCTGCCAGGAGGTCAGAGATGAGCAGCAGCGGGCAGAGAGGGCTGGCAGGGGACCCGTGCTTAGAAGACCAACCCGTGTCAAAAAAAGGGTGCAGAAGAGGGGAGGAGGGAGAAGCCCCTCCGAAGGTGTACGAGATGGAGGTGGGGCACAGGCGAGCGGGCACGGGCAGGACGGTGAAGCCTGTGGTGTACAGGCTGGAGGAGAGCGAGTACAGGCGCCTGCTGGAGGAGGCAGAAACAGAGCCCGAGGAGGAATGGGAAGTGACCGAGGAGAAGGTACTGGAGATCCGGGAGGACTACCCAGAGGATGGGAAGGTGGCAAGCCCAAGCCTCCACAGGCTCAACTCCTTGCCAGGATCCCTGAGGGGGCAGATGAGCCGCTCGGACTCGGAAAGCAGCGCAGACAGCAGGCAAGTGGCCAAGCTGAGCCTCAACTGCCCCTCGGAGGGTCACAAGCCCACCGTGCCCATCCGGTCGGACAGCTTCGAGCGCAATGCCCTGCTCATGGATTACCTCCTGCAAAGCAAGCAGGAGGCACCGACAGCTGCTGCCTTCGTCCCCAGGGAAAGCAGCAAGGCAGCCGAGAGCTTCAGGCAGGCGCTGAGCTTCGCTGCCCAGCCCGACGGCGTGCCCGACCTCTGCCGGGATGGTCAGGCTGGCGAGGAGGATCTGGCCAGGCAGCTGGAGCCAGACAAGCAGGTAGCAAGGAGCCTGGAGAGGGTGTTCTCCGCGGCTGCAAATTACACTCCCGTGCCCAGGGACACGGAAAGGCTCTTGAGGCAGAGCAGCAGCAGCAGCCAGCCCTTCGAGAGCAGGGAGCGGCTGGAAGGTGAAGCAGATGTGGGGGTACTCGAGTCCTACATGCAGAAGAAGACCCCGCCAGCCCCTCCCGTCAGGTCGCACAGCAAGGAGAGCCTGGCTTTGAGCATGAGCAAGACGGTGGCAAAGACAGAGGCTCTGCTGGAGCCCCACAGCAGCGCGGCCAAGCCTGCCAAGGAGCAGTGGGCAGCAGGCGGAGAGGAGCAGCTCGCTGGAGGCTGGACCGCAGGAGGAGGGGGCTCGGAGGAGCCTGAGCGGAAGGGGTGGAAGAGTCAGGAGGATGAGAAAGTGCTTAAAGTTGCCGACGCCAAGAAGACCTTCGAGAAGAGCAAAGCTGCCGAGGGCAAGGCGGCGACACCAGCGCCCAGCGTGGCCAGGAAAGGTGAGAGGCGACCTGAGGGCAGCGGAGAGGCTCNCAACTCCTTGGTGAGAAACCTTTCCTTTGCTTTTCAAGACCTATATAAGCACGATATGACCCTGCTTAAGCAGAGGGGTTGGACTCTATGGTCTCCAGAGGTCCCTTCCAACCCTCCCCGTGCTGGGGTTCAGTGAAGTTCAATATCCTGCTCCTCTATACTGAGCAGGTGTCCATATGATGCCTTCTGCCCTGTCCTGTGAGATGATTTACTTCTGCCTTCTAACCTTGGGTGAGCCAAGATAATTTTATTTTATGTATGGCATTTAAAAGAAAAAAAAAAAGAAAAAAAAATTTTAAAAAAGGAAAAAAAAAAAGAATGGAGAAGAAGAAGATAAAAGAAAAAAAATAATATTTCCCTTAAGGTCTTTTTCTCACTTAGCTGAGTGAGGCTTTCAGGAGAAAGATATCAGCTTGGAAGCTTAAAAAAACCTACAGGTGCATGAACTTTGTTGAAGTTTTGCTGGTAAAAGAGGTGAGAGGGGGAAAAAAAAGAAAGAAAATAATTTGTTTGAGAGGCTGGATCCTGCCAAGGAGGTATCAGACCCAGCATCTCCTGTTTGTTGGCAATCTGTGATTGTGGATTGCCTTATAAGGGAAAATAAATGTGTTAAGGCACAGGAAATCTGTGCTGGCTTTGAACTGAGGAGAGTGCTTGCTTAAAATCCAGGGTGACTGTCCCTCCATGCTGGGTACATTCTGCTGTCAGTCACAGAAGTCACCAAATTGAGCCAGACTGTGAAGGTTGCCACAGAGATTGTGTTGTGTGGTGGTAACAAAAAGCCTGCAGTGAAGAAAAATAGATCTTGTTCTCTCAGAGGGTATCTAGGTGCCTTTCAGGAGGCATGCCCTCACTCCAAGAAGGGCATTGAGGTGCTGGAGCAGCTCCAGGGAAGAGTAATGAAGGGTCTGGAGAATAGGGCTGATGAGGAGCAGCTGAGGGAGCTGGGGGTGTTTGTTCTGGAGAAGAAGGAGGCTGAGGGGAGACCTCATTGCTCTCCACAGCTCCCTCAATGGAGGTTGGAGCCAGGCGGGGGTTGGTCTCATCCCTCTGAGAACAGGTGATAGGACGAGAGGAAACAGCCTCAAGCTGCCCCAGGGTGGGTTTAGGTTGGACATTAGAAGATACTCCACTGAAAGGGCCCTCAAACACTGGTCCAGGCTGCCTAGGGAGGTGGTTGAATCCCCATCCCTGGAGGTGTTTTGAGGAGGCAGAGCTGTGGTGCTGAAGGACGTGGTTTAGCAGCAGACTTGGTACAGAATTAGACCATGGTTGGTCTGGATGATCTTTAAAGGTCTTTTCCAACCCAAACAAGTCTGTGGTTCTCTCTGAGGACACTTTGATCATCCCCACGATGTAGGGAGATAGAGCTGTGAAAGATTCATCACTGCAGACTCTGTGCCAGGCTCAGGCTCTGTGCAGGCAGCAGTGCTACTGCTGGTGCTGTCAGGGTGTCTGGATCTCCACAGCCTCCCTCAGGGTGTCTCCCGTTCCGTGGTGCTAGCAGCCAGGGGGATGCTCTCAGCAGCCGAGGCATGGATCCTGTGCCGGGAGATAAGGAGCAGGTGGATGATCTTAGAGAGGATGGGGGTGAGGAGGCACTACAAGAAATCATGCTGCATCCCTGAGGCAACACCACCTGCAGCTAAACCACTCCTGACAGATGTTTACCTAACTGTTCTTCAGGAGGAATAAGGAGGGAGGCTCAGACAATCTATTCCTGAGTGAAAATGTTGCAGTGAGGAACTCATTCCTGCTCTGTGACACAGTCTGCTTAGGGGGAGTTAACCTCTTCCCAGACCTCACACTACTGCCTCACTGACCATGAAGAGGAAGCTGAGGGGAAACCTCCCTGCTCTCTGCAGCTCCCTGAAAGCAGGTTGCAGTGAGATGGGCTTTGGTCTCTTCTCCTGGTATCAGGAGAGGAGAAGAAATGGCCTGAAATTGTGCCGGGGAGGGTTAGGCTGGAGATGAGGAAAAATTTCTTTGCTGCAAGAGTGGTCAGGGATTGGAACAGGCTGCCCTGGGAGGTGGTGGAGTCACTGTCCCTGAAGGTGTTGGACATGTGGCCGTGACATGGTTTAATGGCCATGGTGGTCTTTAGGTTGATGGTTGGACTCGATCACCCTCCAGGTCTCTGCCAGCCCACACAATTCTATGACTCCACGATTCTATTTCCCGTTATGTGATTCCTTCCTTATACCTCTGATTTTTTCAGCACCTTTGGTCCACCTTGATCCTAGACAGCAGGGAGAGAAAGAGAACAAGATGGCAAAAGGCTTCAGAACTGGTTGAATAATGAGGACGAGCCTAGGCTGTGCGCTGAGCGCGACAGGAACCGCGGCGCCGAGCCTCGCGTTGCTGCTCACTGCTCCTTACAGGCTGCCTGGCTGCCTTTTGTGCTGTTCCAAAGGCTAGGAAGTGTCAATCCCAGGATATTCGTGTTGTAAATAAAATACAGCTTGCTTCCCCCCACCCCCACCCCTCGGCATGATTTCCTTTTTTTTTAATTTTTTTTTTTAATTGGTGTTCTGCTTTCTCTCCTCTCTCTGTTTCTCTCTCTCCCCTTAGTTAATCAGCAGCCGTAGTGGAGATAGCAACAAAGAAGATCCCATCTGTTGCAACTAATTGCTTCAGTTTTATTTGCTGTCCCAATCTTTCAATCAGGGTTTTTGGGATCACCTCCCNTTCCCTCTCTCCTTCCCTTCCCTCTCTCCCTCCCTTCCCTCTTTCCCTCCCTTCCCTCTCTCCCTCCCCTCTCTCCTTCTCCCCTCCCTCCTCTCCCAGCCCAGGTGGCAGGGATGTGGGCAGGAACACATCTCTCTGCCTGTACAGAGCATCCTCCAGTGTGTGTCTGCAGTAACGAATGTGCTGGATGGAAGTGTATTGTAAATCATTAATTACAACTGCCTAAATAATTAATACCCACCCTGACCTAATGTTCATTATCATCACTCTCAGGCCTCTTCCACCCACTCCCAGCAGCACACCAATGATGTCAGCACAAGTGAAGCAGGATTTTCATTACCCTTTGGGGTGTGTGTGTGTGTTTGGGATGTGACTCCAGTTTAGTGGGGCTGGGACCCTCTCGATGTCACACAGCAAGATGGGGCAGAAGGGGGAATAAAACCAAGGGGTGCTCCTCCTGCCCACCCTGCTTTCAGCCACTTCTTCCCTCCTCCCTGCCCCCACAGCTCTCTGAGCCCCTCTGCTGCACTGCTTCCCCTCCTGGCTGCTGCTCTCCGGAGCCAATGGAGCAGATTTGCTCTCCTTATCAGCGTTCCATAATTCTACAGCTCCCCTTTCTGGCCAAGGATTGAACACGGCCAAGCCATAGGGATTTTGCTTGCTCTTTCTCTCCAGACAAATGCTTTGCTAGCTCTGAAGAACAGAGCAGCACAGGGCAACACTTCCCTGGGTAGAACACCTAATGCTGTCCTAGAGCCAGAACTGATCACAGAATCACAG